>WFMF01000214.1:0-182193 GCA_011033025.1 Beroe forskalii
GTGAAAATAATTGGAGTTTAATTCTAATTTTTCAGTTCTATCTTGCAAGATTAATTTGCAAGATACAAATTTCAACTCTAAGCCTCTTTGTATGGATTGTGCCGTAACTAGAATCTTGTCTGATGTCACCTCTATTAGTCTGAAAGTAAGTAACTTCGTTGAGTGACTAGTAAGTAGTCACTTCTATTGAATCACTAAGTAGATACACTTCCAGTGGGTGATTGCCAACATCCTATAAATTATCAACCGCCAAGCTGCCATAGGTTCCCAACAATCCTAAATCCCAAAGTTTATCGGCAAAACAAATTGTTAAAAACTGAACAAAATTATTTATCGGTGACCATGTCATAAAGTTGAAACTTGGAATTTGAATTGACCAATCAATGATACAGATAGCTAAATGAACATATCTATTCCCCAAACTACATACTTTATCTCCCCTTATTTACTTATCTAGTTTTATTCTATGTCATTGCAGACGAGCTCTGAACTTCAGAAGTGCAAGTTGGGCAACCTTTTCTTTCGTTACGCTGGAGAAGAGAAATACCTAGACCTGCAGAATGCAGATCTTACCTTGCAAGTGCTTGGGACCTCACCAAACCTCGCTCCCTGAATTCGTGATTTCATGAATGCCTTCATTTCAAATGTGAGTTGAATTTTCAGGTTTCGTGTGACAAAATCTTCATTTTGAACGCCTCCATGAATTCAAATGATATTACAAATGCTTGTATTGGCTGTGTACATTCTACAGGGCGTCCCAAAACTAATGAAATCACATTTGAATTAACCAAAATTTCGAAATTGTAACAAAAACCAGCTTGATTCATTTGTAAGATTTAAGATTCTTAGCAGGTACTTGTGTTTCTCAGGTAAATGAGGGCAGAGGTTTCCTTTGTTACTTATCACTTATCAGGATAGAACGGTTTTCCGCTTAATTAAAGTCAAATTGAAGTTTCATACAAAATATCATATCCCTGGGGTCTGATTTTAGCTGTCCTGCCTACTGTCCCTGTAATGAATGTGACCGTGGGTTCCTCTCTCGGGGATATCATAAAAATTTTCAAACTAAATTCTCAGAAGAACTGAGCATCTAAAGATAATGTCAGATATGAAGTGATAAAGCTCAAAGTTGTTTTGGCTGACTTTTCCGCCAATTCACTTGAAATCACGGCGAATTCAGGTGAACAAAAATCAAGGTTGTCACATTTACGGGCACTTAAGGTGAAATTCGACTCATCATCTTAATTCATTATACCTTAACTTTCATGTAATAAGGTTGTTTAAATAAATGTTCAACACGTTTGTGTCTATTCCCCAATCCCCATATCATATCTCCCCTCAAATATAATTTGATAAAAAATTGTAATTGCAGACGAGCCCCGAACTCCGCGTGCAAATTGCAAGATGCATGTGGAGAAGTAAAAGTGGAGCATCCTTTTCTTTTCTTGGATTCGGTAGAGAAGGGAAATAGAGAAGTGATCCATCGATCTGACCCCACCAAACCTCACTTCCCGAATTAATGATACCATGACACGTGAGTTGAATTTTCAAGTTTCGATTGTGACAATATTCTACATTTCGAATGTTTGTATTGCTTGTATTGACTATCGACTGAAATTATTTATTGAAAACAAATTGAGAAAATTGAAAACAAATTGAGAAAATGATAACTTTACAAGGTAACCCAAGACACGTGTCCAAATTTTTCTATTTTTGGAACGTAAATCGGAATATTTAACATCTCAAAACACAAAATAATTCTGTGTATTTGCTGTTTCATAAAAATGAGGCTATTTAAAAATTAAAATGTGTTCATGAGTCTTGGGACACCCTGTATAATAGGCGTATGCCATTCATGGATATTTTGAGAAATCCGTAAAATTAAAATTCTAATTAAATCATCATAATAATTTATTTACAGAACTGCTCTGTTGAGGTACAGCTTTTAAATAATATTGATAAAAGTTACTTTCAGATGATTATGTTGATGTTGTCGACAGAAGAGTCCTTTCGAGAATTCGAGTCTGACAGACGACACAGACGGCAGATTCAGATTGTGACTCTTTAATTGCTTTCGGTCAGTAAGAATTTCGACCAAAAGTGAACCAAATCGTGCTCATAAATCTGCGTTATTATATTTTATTACTTATTCTTCAAATCAAAAATAAGAAAAGTTCCTCATAGACTGACTATTGAGGATAACTCATAATAACTAGAAATTAGAAAATGTTATCTATGCCATGGTTTTCAAAATTATATCTCGAAAATAAGCACGTAGACCCTCAATTTTTCTGATGGTTACTGAAAGATAATGAACAACCCTGCAAATTTACAGAAATTTTCAATGGTGGGAAACATGCCAAAATTCGACTTTGGTCATTTTGGAGCCATTTCGTCGTATTTCCTTGCGTTTGACATCATATCTCGAAAATCAGAACGCAGACCCTCAATTTTCTTTTATGGTTTCTGAAATATAATGATGAAATGAACATCCTATAATTTGAAAATTTCTGTCGATGGGAACATGCCAAAATTCGACTTTGGTCATTTTTGGGCCATTTTCGTCAGTATTTCCTTGCGTTTGACCTTATATCCCGAATATTGCATATACCTCACATTTTCTTGATGGTTTCTGAAAGATAATGATCAAATAAGCATCCCTGCAAAATTTCAAAAATTTCAATGAAGAACATGTCCAAAATCGACCGTTTGTCATTTGAACCATTTTGTTGGTATTTCCTCGCGTGTGACCCCTATATATCGAAGAATAGCACGTAGACCCTCACTTTTCTTGATGGTTATTATGATGGTTACTGAAAGATAACGAACATCCCTGCAAAATTTCAGAAATTTCAATGGTGGGCACATGCCCAAATTCGACTTTTGGTCATTTTCGAGCCATTTTATTCAGTAATTCCTTGCGTTTGACATTATATCTCGAAAATCAGAACATAGACCCTCAATTTTCTTATGATAATGATAAGATGAACATCCCTACAAATTTTCAGAAAATTTCAAAGGTGAACATGCCCAAAATCGACTTTTGTCATTTTGAACCACTTTCGTCGGTATTTCTTTTGCGTTTGGCATTATATCTCGAAAATTAGCACATCAACCTCCCCAAATGAACATCCCTGCAAAAAGTTCAGAAAATTTCAATGGTGGGAACATGCCCAAAATCGACTTTTTGTCATTTTTGAACCATTTTCGTTGGTATTTCCTTGCGTGTGACCTTATTTCTCGATAAAAAGCACATGGATCCTCAATTTTCTTGACGGTTTCTGAAAGATAATGATAAGATAAACATCCCTACAAATTTTCAGAAAATTTAACGGTGCGAACATGCCCAAGAATCGATTTCTTGTCATTTAGTCATTTTGCACCACTTTCGTCGGTATTTCCTTGCGTTTGGCATTATATCTCAAAAATTAGCACATAAAGCTTCCATTTTTCTTGATGGTTTCTGAAGGATAATGATCAAATAAGCATCCCTGCAAAATTTCAGAAATTTCAATGGTGGGTATACTTCAAATTCGATTTTTGGTCATCATTTTCGAGCCATTTTCGTCAGTAATTCTTTGCGTTTGACATTATATCTCGAAAAATGAGAACATAGACCCTCAATTTTCTTTATGGTTTCTGGAAAGATAATGATAAGATGAACATACCTATAAATTTTCAGAAAATTTCTAAAGGTGAGAACATTCCAAAATCGACTTTTGTCATTTCGAACCACTTTCGTTTGTATTTCCTTGCGTTTGCATTATATCTCAAAAATTAGCTACATAAACCTCCCAAATAAAATCCCTGAAAATTTCGAAAATTTCAATGGTGAACATGTCCCAAAATCGACTTTTTGTCATTTTTGAACCATTTTCGTTGGTATTTCCTTTATGTGACCTTATTTCTCGATAAAGCACATGGATCCTCAATGTTCTTTGATCTTTGAAAGATAATGATACGATAAACATCCCTACAAATTTTCAGAAAATTTTAACGGTGTGAACATGCCAAGAATCGATTTTGTCATTTTGAACCACTTTCGTCGGTATTTCCTTGCGTTTGGCATTATATCTCTCAAAAATTAGCACACATAAACCTCCCATTTTGTTGTTAGTTTCTGAAGGATAATGATCAAATAAGAATCCCTGCAAGAACAGAAAATTTCAATGCGGGAATATCATGCCCAAAATCGACTTTGTCATTTTTGAACCACTTTCGTTGGCATTTCCTTGCGTGTGACCTTATATCTCGAAAAAAAGCACATAGATCCTCAAATTTCTTGGTGGTTTCTGAAAGATTATGATAAGATGAACATCCCTAGAAATTTTCAGAAAATCTCAATGGTGAGAAATGCCCAAATCGAATTTTTGTCATTTTGAATCCCAGCCACTTTCGTCGGTATTTCATGCGTTTAACCTTATATCTCGAAAATTGGCTCATAGCCCCTAATTTTCTTGGTGGTTTCTGAAAGAAAATGATAAAATGAACGTCCCTGCAAAATTTCAGAAACTTTCAATGGTGGGGAACATGTCCAAAATCGACTTTTGTCATTTTTGAACAATTTCGTCAGTATTCCTTGCGTTTGACTTTATATCTCGAAATTAGTAAAGCACAGAATAGTTTAGCAATCAAGATTTTAAGATTTGACTAAGTCAATTGACATAATTCATAGAACACTGATCTGTGTGTAACAAGCAGAGAGCATCTTTCGACTCCCAGGAATTTGCCCCACCGGTCACAGAAAATGAGGAAATATTGACTTCAGGCGGAAGGCGCCGAACAGCTTATCTTACAATACTTACAAGCTTGTGCATCAAAATCTTGTAAAACCCTGGGCGCTAAAAACACGTAAACGCCGAAAAGTAACTCAACGCAGATTAGGCTGTGGTGTGTATGTCATGAATTCATGACAACAGTTAACATACTTTCGATATTTGTTCCTTGCCATTTGCTAGCCATGTGTGCCATCAGACTATCAGAGATGATGCGAAAACACTGGGAGCTAGTAGGGTGCCATGTGCACTATTTATTGTTGAACATCAACGCAAATCTTTGTTAATTATTGATATTAATTAATTTGGCTCGATGGGCTATGGCCGAGATCATCAATAGAATTACATGCAATTCTGTGTTCTTTTGACTGTTTGAAAGTTCTCATCTGCTATTTTCTTGTATTTGAAAACGTTATATCTCTCGGTTTCTGGATAGTTTGAAATACTGCCATAAGGGCTTTTGCTTCGTTATTTTACTAATGTACTGTGAATGAACACAGCGTGCCTGTGCTTCTTGTATGGCATAAGAGGCATTACAACAACCTAGAGATATAATTGCCCTCGGCATTTCAAAACCATGAAGCTTTTATCGGTGTGATATGAAAACTTTTGAGCAAATGCTGTAATGAGGTTGCGAAATATTTAATTCCTTTGAGAATGAAGTTTCCAATCTGTTAATTGTCAATTTGATCTACCGAATTACAATCAAATTTGAGGTGGCTTTTGATGTAAAATCAATGAATACGCGGATTTTCTCTAAATCTCGTTTGTCGATAGTTTGAATCTCACCGCGCATTGTTTCGCGCCGCGCGCACGTACGCACAAAACCGGAGCCAGAAATAGGGGTGTCGTATCGACACCCCTGGTTAGGGGAACTCTAACCAGATCCCTAGTTTTACGCGCGCGCGACACCCCTGGTTAGGGGACACCCCTGGTTAGGGGAATTCGCGCTTTACGTAGAAAAGCGTTGTCTGACGTCGTCAGGCAACGCCTGACAAGAAAACTAGCGCGCTTGCAAAATAAGGCTCCGTAACATGGAGTAATATTTAATACTATGAAAATTATTCCTAACCAGGACCCTGGTTACTGGTTAGGGGAATGAAAATTAAAACAATAAATATCGGTTGTTATTCTTAATTCAAAGTTAAAGAGGAGCATGGCAATTAAAATTTACATGAAATTAATATTAATGCATTGAATTATTTTTACACGGTTGTTTCTAAGTTTCAAAAGTTCTAAAAAACCGAAATGGCCACGTGCCGGGCCGCGCAGGCTCATGGCGGCTTGCACTGCACGGCACCACATTGTCACCACCGTTACAAATACTTGTCCGACGTTGTCTAACCCCTTCGCCTTCGGCGGGCGCGCGCGCGCGTCCAGCCGTCCACTGAAATAATGGTAAGACAACGTCTGACAAACAAATACAATACATGAAGTTAATAGCCGTTCATATTCTAGTTTTCTAACTTTGCGCGCCATGAAATATGAAAAATGGCTACAAAATAAATATGATTAGAAGTTCTCAATTCTCAAAATGTTATATGTACCAAAAATTAAATTAATTAATCAAACCCCACAAAAAGTATTATTTACGCAGTTGATAAAAGAAAATTTAGCATTGATGAAATAAAATTAGGACTGAAAAATCAAGAAAAATGGCGTGAACGAAGTTCATCGTTTAAAGAGAAAAAATGACAGCCCATTCATCAATTCCCGCATTTCTGCGGCTGAAAAATTTCTAGTTCTTAATTCGATGTTACACGTGTCCTACACCATCGACCTATGTGCAACTTCAACAGAATACGCACAGGATTGTTAGATCCTATTCTGTTAGTGTTTAGATTTGCGCATATTACTGTTATTTGAAAATGATGTTTCAATTTGATAACATTAACTCTACCAGTCTATCTGTTATTCAACTTCTCCTCTTAACAGAGCATATTTTGTGACTTACCCTTTGCAACTAATGAATGAAGCTTTAGTTATAACAGAACAAATGTTACCCAGCACAGAGCCCTACGACTCACTGAATCACATGTCCATGAGGTCAGAGTAGAAGCTAACTTTCATCCGAAGATGGATCTCCAGATTCACGTTATTCTTGTCTCTCTGAAAAAGTTTTTATCATTTTATCAGTTTTCACATTGCATTTTATCAGTTTTCTCATTGCATTTTATCAGTTTTCATTGCATTTTATCAGTTTTCTCATTGCATTTTATCAGTTTTCATTGCATTTTATCAGTTTTCTCATTGCATTTTATCAGTTTTCTTGTGCGTGTTAAATTCAGTGCTCTGTTATCAGTACACAGTAACTCGCACTCAGCAACATTTCATTGTGCATCACCGTGTACACACTGTACACAAAATGGACTTTTCATTGGACAATCTGTACAAATTGGAAAAAGACGTTGACTCTGCGTTCAGTGGTTTTTGTTTGGAGCTAAGTGGAGGAGATCACCAAGACTGCAGTCATGAAGCTTGACAAGTCGTCTCTGTCAACCCTTGTCTTATCAGCTGTGAGTGTGCTGGGAAAGAGTAAAGGCTATGCTTAGATCAGCAGCTGTGCGTGGAAGGAATGAACAAGGAGCAGATTGAGATTCAGAGATCACTTCTCAGATCTAAACTCAGGAGAGCTTGCTGAAGAGTAACTCAATCAGATTGTATCGCTGCAGACGACAGTGGAGAAGGAGATGAGAAGTTTCAGCGACGGTGAAGCAGGGCTGCGACGAGGATCGGCGACTCGTAAAAGCTGCAGTCAAGTCAGCAGTGATGGACGATGACAGGAGGAGAACTGTGGATGGTCTTCGGTCCTGAGGAGAGAGATCCAATGAAGCTGTGCAGCTGAAGGAAGAGATGATCAGAATCAGCTGTGTGACAGAAAGACCCACTGTTGATTGCTTCCGAGTTGGTACCGTTAGAGCAGTTCAGCGCCCAGTGAAGGTGGTGTTCCAGAGCAGCGAAGACAGCGATGGTATTGAGGGAGTGTAGGGAGACTACGGGACACTCGCTTCATAGGGTATTCATTTCTCCAGACAGAAGGTGAGGAGCGAGAAGAAAGGAAGGACTCGTGCGACAGATGGAAGGGAAATCAGCAGCAATCCTGAGCAGTACCATTATATCAGCAATGGTCAGGTGTGTAGCAAAAGACAAGGTGGCAGTATCTACTCTCCTGCAGCAGCAGCAGCTTCAACTCCCTCTCCTCGGACTACATCGCACCCATCTCAGCCTCCTCAGTCGTCCCTCAGACTACGCCACGGTCAACCACGTTCCAACATCAAACATTCGAATCGTAGGACCTGCCTGCCTCGCGCCGGACGGGACTTGCTGCGAACCCTCCGCCAAGTCCCCATCCCATTTCAATGTTTGAGTGTGTTTTGCTTTCAGATTTCAGGAGTGCTGATTTGATGTGAATAAGCTTTGAACTGTGGCAATCAGGCCGCACTGTACTGCGAACACATGGCTTACAGCCATCTCAAATGTCAATGTGGTTTTTAATGATTTTTTATTGTCCTAATTATATTTACTTTCAAAGCCCTTATGGGTGCCCCACCGTGGGTTTTCAAACAAACAAACAATTTTTTTTTTTTTTTTCAAGTAAACAATTATTTATTTATTCAAGTAAACAATTATTTATTAATTTCTTGGCACTTTTTATTTTGGAACACGGTTCAAATAATCAAATACTTCATGGAAAACTGAATCAGATGTTATTTCACTAAATCAATTGGTGAAATCACCAGTTACACAACTAATATTCCTTTACTTACCAGTCTCATATCGAATTCCTTGTCCCTTGTGTCGTCAAGGGTTTTGGGACTCCCGAACAGTTCCGGGAGCGGGATTGTACTCAGACCAATCAGACTCGAGCCGAACATGTTCTTCTTGAAAACCTAGAAAAACGCTTTTGAATATCAATTACCATATCTTGTTTTCAGAACCATATCTTGGCTTGTCCCTGATTTACCAATTTCCAAATTATCTTGTTTTAAGAACCATAATATCTTGGCTTGTCCCTGATTATTTTGCCAGAAAACTCAACAAGTAACTCGACCCGTCATGATTAGCTTGGCAGTGAGATTTGCAGTGACTTACCTTGGCAGTAAGGGTAGCAGTGACTGGAGACCTCAGATAAATCGAGAACTGTTCGTTCCAAGTGACAGCTCGTTTGTGGTAGGTGCCCACAGTGAGTTTCTCACACACCAGCTGTACGTACAACTCACTTCCAGACAGGGAATCCAGTGCTTCTGGGTTGTCTGCGGAGGTTTATGTGTGCAGACAGCTACCTTATCGGACGTAGTTATCACGTGAAATTTTAGTTCCGTAAAACTAAAGTCCTTGATAAGGTAGATAACAGGAGGGCTCGGAAAGACGCGCGATTTACTGTCAACTTTCTACATAGTTCAATAGTTCCATCAAAAGCACACAATTTTGCGCGTCTTTTTCGAGCCCTCCGGTTATCGAACAGTCTGCACACATACGCGTGGCAACATTTACGAAAGTTTGGGGGATTTCAGTTTTTGTGTAAATAACAGCATGCTCCACTAAGACCAGTATTAACCATGCAATCCCGCCGTTTAATGAGTAAAACTAAGACCCAAATGCACAGATAGATGTACGTTGCCAGACGTTGTCTGACCCATATTATTTTAAGGGGGGCCAGGCAGAGTCTGGCAAGATGTAAGATTGGCATGAAAACTTGAGGAAGGAAATAAAGCTTTTTGAAGCGTCGTCTCACCATAGTACCCGACTACAGACTCAACCCCATCAGAACTAACAAATGTACCACCCAGACCTTAAAGGGTAGGGTTCTAGGGTACAATTACTTAAATACCAAAACCAAATATGCTGTTTCTAGGGAAAACCGTTCATGCATGTATATTCAAAATCTAGAATTTTGCTGAAAATAGCAATTAGAGACCAAAACTGTGCTGGAAGGGGTTAGCTTATCAATAAAACATCGCAATTCCTAAAGAAGGGTGCTTTTACTAACCAAGTATTCCCTCTATCATCTGCAGACCAATGACAGTTAGGGACATTCCAGCGAGATACGGCTTAACAAAGCATTTTATCATCCAATGACGACTGGGCATTTCTTCGGTTACTTGCCTGCGGGGAGGATTTAATTCTGACGACATTTTAGGGAGCAACTTAAAACGTTCAGTCGTTCAATGATACGATAAAGTTTGGAATCAGGAGGTTTCGAAAATCATGTTATTATCGTCGTCAGCTGACGACATGCAGACAAGCGTTGGTAAGTGTTTTCTGAGATCGTTATATGGGGAATCACTCGTTATCAGTGGGTTTCGAGGGGTAAAGGATGAGTGGGTTTAGAGTTTGTGGATTTGGAGATTGCGTGGGAAAATCGCGAGTTAAAAGTTCGCTTTAAAGCAACAGTTGGAACAATAAAAACGCGCGTGACGCGCAGTATTTGTTTAAATTTTATAACCGCGCGCTACGTTTAAGAGCGAAGTTTCTATTTTGTGCCACCAAATCACTTGGAAAATGGCACACTGGATTCCGTGAAAATGACACGGTATTCTAGTTAAAGCTGAACAGGTTCAAACATTTCGAGTCTTGATAAACGATGAAATCATCAAATCTTCCGTTAGTAAAAGCCTCTGATAATAGATCATGGTCAATAAAGCCCTCATTAAGAAATACCGATTTCCGATATTTCGTTCAATCTTATCCCTGATGGGCTGAGAGGAGATGTTTCCTTTTCATAATCAGCTGATTTGCCTGAAAGCTTCAGCATCCATTTCTGCTTTTGGCTTTTGATTAATATCGAATGTTTATGTCAATGTAATTTTATATTTTTTTCAATGTGAAAAAAAATTTAGGCGGTAAAAAAAATACCGAATTTATCTTTCACATACCTAACGTTGAGAGATTTAGTGGAAAAGAATCTGAGGACGAATTCTCCGGATGAATTAGAGTCGTACGTGCAGGGAATAACGCAATATCTGCCTGTTAGGGTTACGGAGGCAGGTTAAAATGTAGTTTATACATTTTATAGCCTGTGAGGGTCACAGAGGAAGTTTATACATTTTATTGAACACTCTGACGTTTTCATGCGGATCTATAATATAAAGACACTTGCCTGATCGGGTTCATATTGGTTTATACCCTCGCCCTACGGGCTCGGGCCAAAACCGGATACATCCCTCGGGCTAACGCCCTCTGGAAGTATCCCAAAATGGACCAGATAGGTGCGTGCTTATGTATTTTATAGTCTGTTAGGGTTACAGTGGAAGTTAATACATTGTATACCCTATAGCAGTTTTTACATTGTATAGTCGGCTGTAAGGCAGTGTACACTATATACAGTGTACACCCTGGTGTAAGGCAGTGTACACTATACACATTGTATATGACTCAAGAGAGTTTTAAACTTTACAACACTACTTTATACAATCAAATTTGAGATGTGACAACATGATACGGCGGGTCACATTATAGCTAAGCCGTTGTTGCAGTACAATACACAGTGCGTATTTGTGTAGTGTGCCCTGAAGGGAATTTTCAAACTCTCTGTCTGAAATCTCTGTCCCATCGAACTCTCTGTCTCATCAACTGCCTAAGAATCTGTTCTCACTATGTGTTGCGTGTCCCACTAACCCCCTCGCAGCGCTACTCCCACCACATAAACAGATTTACTGCTGTCCATATATTTTCAGATCGGTGACAGTTGCACACAGAAGAGACACGAGCACACAGGGTTACTCTCTCAAGCAGGTTCAAGTCTTTCATCGAACAGAGGTAACCTGTGTTGTCAGTGTCGTGTGTAGCTGTTGCTGTACTGTTATAAGATCTTTTGACGATGACTAACCACTTCGAAGCTAAGAGCATGATAATGGGTTTATGTCTTAGTACCTGCTCCGGCCAGAGTACATGCTTCCTGGGGAGGTATTGAGGTAATAACCTGAATGAAATGTCGTGCAGGTGTCAAATTAGAACTATGAACTTACAAGCAAGATATCTATGTCACATGAACGTCCTGGTGAAAATAGCATGTTTTAGGAATGTGTTCAGAGCAATATATTAATTTACTATTACACTTATTACACTCAAAGTATATTCTATATGACCAGGAGTGCTGGTAAAATTCCTGGTCACACTCTGACAAATTCCTTCGTGGAAGACGGCTTTAGACGGGTAGTTAGAATTAGACCGGAGTCTCATTTAGAATTAGTTGAACAAATACATAGATATATAAGTTTCAGGAAACATGAATACCTTTAATTCGTCTTTTCAAAATATTCTTCTTGCCCTTCAAACATTGGGCGTCATATAGCTGTTTGGTCCTCCTGAAGGTGTGACAAGAAATAAACAAGAATGTGGCACTTAGGTATTCGGTATCTGCATATATTGGGGTGACCTAAATTGTTATGTAAATGACATTAATAGGGCTGCATGCCTGGCGATACTGCCGTATGTTAGCTCGTGATAAGATGTTTCCTGAAGCACTTGATCATTTGATCAGCTACTGGCTTCACCTGATACTCCTATAAGTACCAATATCAAGCGTGAATACTGAATTCCAATACTTATCAATAGCTGATACTTATTAGTAGCTGATATCATCAGATGATAAGATTCTAATCATTGGGGAGTTGGAGACTTGTTTGTTTGAAAACCCACGGTGGGGCACCCATAAGGGCTTTGAAAGTAAATATAATTAGGACAATAAAAATCATTAAAAAACCACATTGACATTGAGATGGCTGTAAAGCCATGTTCGCAGTACAGTGCGGCCTGATTGCCACAGTTCAAAAGCTTATTCACACATCATCGTCAGCACTCTGGAAAATCTGAAAGCAAAACACACTCAAACATTAAAATGGGGGATGGGGACTTGGGGGGCCAACCCCCATAAACCCCCGGTGGATATCGAAAAATGGCAAATGGGGGTTTAATTTTTGGGGGTTTATGGGGGTTTATGGGGGTTTATGGGGGCTTAATTTAGTTAAATTTGGCTGTTTTATGATTAATTTTTGCACGATTTTTGGCTTTTTTAACGGAATGGTACCATTTTTGTTGAGGATTTTCGACCCTTTTCTGAAATGGTACCATTTTTTGTTGGCGATTTTTAACCCTTTCCTGAAATGGTACCTCTTTCAAAATGGTACCATTTTTCGTTGATGATTTTCGACCCCTTTCTGAAATGGTACCATTTTTTGTTGACGATTTTGGGCCCTTCTTTGAAATGGTACCATTTTTCGTTGATTATTTTCGAACCTTTTCTGAAATGGTACTATTTTGGCCTTTTTTCTGAAAATGGTACCATTTTAGTTGATGATTTTCGACCCTTTTCTGAAATGGTACCATTTTTTGTTGGAGATTTTTCGCCCTTTTCTAAATTGGTACCATTTTTGTTGACGATTTTTTGGCCCTTCTTTGAAAATGGTACCATTTTTGATTGATGATTTTCGACCCTTTTCTGAAATGGTACCATTTTTTGTTGACGAATTTCAACCCTTTTCTAGAATGGTACCATTTTTGTTGAAGATTTTTCGCACTTTTCTGAAATGGTACCATTTTCTGTTGACGATTTGCGAACCTTTCCTGAAATGGTACCATTTTTGGCCCTTTTCTGAAATGGTACCATTTTCGTTGATGATTTTCGACCCTTTTCTGAAATGGTACCATTTTTTGTTGGACATTTTCGCCCTTTTCTAAATTGGTACCATTTTTTGTTGACGATTTTTGGCCCTTCTTTGAAATGGTACCATTTTCGATTGATGATTTTCGACCCTTTCCTGAAATGGTACCATTTTTCGTTGATGATTTTCGACCTTTTTCTAGAATGGTACCCTTTTTTAGAGATTTTTGGCTTAACTTTTCTTCCTTTCTTCGCTTATTAGTTTAAATACGCCTTTAAAATTGAGCAAGGATCACAAGAATTACACATTTTCACCCACAATTGAGCCATTTTGTCTGAAATTTTGATCATTTTGGAAATGGTACCTGGAAAATTAAACCCCATAAACCCCCAAGTGGATATCGAAAAAGGCAAATGGGGTTAAATTTTGGGGTTTATGGGGTTGCCCCCCCCCCCCCCGACTTGGCGAAGGGTTCGCAGCAAGTCCCGTCCGGCGCGAGGCAGGTCCTATACGATTCGAATGTTTGATGTTGGAACGTGGGTTGACCGTGGCGTAGTCTGAGGGACGACTGAGGGAGGCTGAGATGGGTGCGATGTAGTCCGAGGAGGGAGTTGAAGCTGCTGCTGCTGCAGGAGAGTAGATACTGCCACCTTGTCTCTACACACCTGACCATTGCTGATATAATGGTACTGCTCAGGATTGCTGCTGATTTTCTCCTTCATCTGTCGCACAAGTCCCTTCCTTTCTTCTCGCTCCTCACGCGTTCTGTCTGGAGAAATGAATACCCTGCTGAAGCGAGTGTCCCGTAGTCTCCTAGCACTCCTCAATACCATCGCTGCTCCTTCGCTGCTCTGGAACACCACCTTCACTGGGCGCTGAACCCCTGCTCTAACGGTACCAACTCGGAAGCAATCGCTAACAGTGGGTCTTTCTGTCACACAGCTGATTCTGATCATCTCTTCCACCTTTTGCTGCACAGCTTCATTGGATCTCTCCTCGAGACCGAAGACCATCACAGTTCTCCTCCTTTCATCGTCCATCACTCCTGACTTGACTGCAGCTTTTACTTGAGTCGCCGTGATCCTCTCGTCGCAGCCCTGTTTCACCACGTCGCTGAAACTTCTCATCTCCTTCTCCACTGTCGTCTGCAGCGATACAATCTGATCGGAGTTACTCTTCAGCAGGCTCTCCTGGAGTTTAGATCTGAGAAGTGTTCTCTGAATCTCAATCTGCTCCTTGTTCATTCCTTCCACGCACACAGCTGCTGATCTAAGCATAGCCTTACTCTTTCCCAGCACACTCACAGCTGATAAGACAAGGGTTGACAGAGACGACTTGTCAAGCTTCATGACTGCAGTCTTGGTGATCTCTCCCACTTAGCTCCAAACAAACCACTGAACACAGAGTCAACGTCTTTTCCAATTTGTACAGATTGTCCAATGAAAAGTCCATTTTGTGTACAGTGTGTACACGGTGATGCACAATGAAATGTTGCTGAGTGCGAGTTACTGTGTACTGATAACAGAGCACTGAATTTAACACGCACAAGAAAACTGATAAAATGCAATGAGAAAACTGATAAAATGCATAGAGTTGCAGTAGTAGTGCACCCTTTTTGGGTGGCATTCGATAACTGATACTTTTTGGGTTCTTTCTGAGTGCTTGAGTGGACTCAATATCTCCATAACAGTATAACAAGCAATTCTAAATTTGAATAACTTTCTTTACTTAGCGTTGTCAAACTTCATAATATACAATTTGATTGCATAATGTAGTGCTGTAAAGTTAAGAACCTGCACTTGACTGACTCAAGAACGGCGTAAGTATTACGTCTAAGGCCTGCATAAAAAAGATAAAAAAGACCTGCATTAAAGGGATGGTATAGTTTTGGGCTCAAAAATAGATTTTGTTTATTTTAGCCTGAATGTTACCGAAATATCATATAAACAAGTATGTGATGTGTTTCATTCCACAATATGCGCCCTGTGACCACTAATTAATAGATTTGTAACGGAAAATTTATCATACAATATACATAACCGCAAGCCGAGAAGGCATAGGGTCCACCTTTGAATATAATCCAAGGTGATATCGCGCTCATAAATTGCATCATTATGGCGGAACCACAAATGTGTATTCAACAAAATGATATTTGGCATGTCCATAATTGATTGGAGAACCATAATCCATACATAATTAATGTCAGAAACCAATGAGTTTCACATGATAACCTCATAACATCCATGTGCCTTTTCAGAGCAAATATTACAGCCTTAATTGAGTTATTCCAGGGCGTGTTTGTACAAACAAACGTGCAGTACGTTATAAGAGGTCATGAAGTAGCCATTTCTACCGGAATAAGAAAAAATTAGAAATTTGCATCTGAAAACTTTACCATCCCTTTAACCTATCACCAGACCAAAGTGGCATACGGATCTATACCCTCGCTTTATTCATTATTGAGTCTACCTAGCAAGAACCAATAACTTATAATATAGTCATCGGAGAATGTTAATAGCTAGTTTTACAGCGTGTAGTTACTATATATTATTATTAATCTTACATTTAACAAAGTATAATATGAACAGCAGTCTTTACATTATAAGATTATAAAAGGCTTTGACTTTGACACTATCGAGGTGTTGATAATCATCTTGATGGAATTTAATTTAATTTACCTGTCAAGGCTTCAAGGGTCGTGTGATGAAATGCAATCCCATCAAGTTTGGTGGAAGGTGAAATCAATGCATTTCATCGGAGAAATTAATTTTCAAATGATATATTAAACTATTAAAGCTTTAAAGCATAAATCTCAACTCCAGAATCTCAACTCCAGAATGGAATGCAGGATGTACAGCTGCTTAACTGCCCTCCTTTTGGGAGGGTGACCTTCGGCATCCCTATTTTTGAGCCCCAGAAAAATATAACCAATAAGCACTGGCTCGGAATGCACTCTTCTGTATTTTTGGCAATATAAAAATGTCCGAAATTTGACCTACAAATTTCTTCAAATAAATTGAAATTTACCTGGCTCAGTTTTTACGTCGTCAAAGCCCTACCTATCTCAAATCATTTTTAGAATATATCTGCAAAATTTGGAGATTCAAGTTTAAGTTTCGACTGACAAAAATTATATTTTCAGAACGGAGAAAACACCGAATTCCACAGGTATGGTTTACTTATCATAATCATTTGTTAATTAACTAATTTATAAATATTTTAGTTTAGTGTGAAGCGTTAATTGCTTTAGCTAATAGATTGGTGGCTATTTTAACTGAATTTGAGACTTTTAGAGACAACCTAGCTGAACGAAATAAATACATATTATATTACATACCGTTCAAGCCTTCAATTGTTCATGATTAGCTGATGTCCTAGCATTGTGAGTGGAATAAATTCCTTGGGACTTTATTCTGTAGTTGGGGTGGTTCCCTTTTCCGGCAAATGGAAATTTCGGACCTTTTCCAAAATGGCGGGTACTATTTTATCGACGCAATTTGACGCATTTTGACGTTATACTCAAAGCATTTAAACTTTTTAACCACGCTTGAAACCAAAAAGTGGATATGAAAAAAGTCAAGACGGGTTTTAATTTTACGGTGTCGATAGCTTCATTGGAATTGCCCTCCATACAACATAATTTCTCTCTCTAAAGCTCTAAGAATTTATTTAAATGTATGTAATAATAGCCCTCATACGTTGCTGGATCTCTCTCATACATAATCTCATATAATGATTCAATGCTCACGTCACTCAACAACCATATCTTAAAAGCAGTGTTCGATTAAATATGGAAACTAGAACACTCTCAATTTTACCAAAGCTTTATCTCCTTAGGGAGGCGGAAGCCAGCAATTGAGCTGTGATATCATGCTTATAGGAATAGACGGGTAAATGAAACACATTTAACTGGCACTTTAAGTGGTTCAAATGGTAGGTAGGTATCCCAGGACTCAGACAAATTCTTACCACAAACCCAGCTAAGATTGCTGGTATTTGAACTGATATCATAGAGGTTTAATAACTTAATAAGAATCCTAATACCTCCAATGTAATTGAAAGCTTGACACACGCTAGATTTAATTAAAGTAGTTAAGTAGCGACTAAATTTAGAATTTAGGTATCAAATTTAGGTGAAATTTCGTTTCCACTTTCGCGCTGACTTGGTCCTCTCTTTTTGAATTTAAGCTTTTCATGCCTTTATAAGGCTGAATATAATATGCTTTCTTACCCACGCACATTCCCACAGCTATAATCTTTTGAATTAAAATGCTGGTTAAGAAAAATAAACGGCTGATCTCTTTTCACAGTTAAATGGTCAACTGATATGTAGCATGAAATCGCCTATTTTTCTTACGTGATGTCTTGTCTGATTATTGATGATTATAGTCTCTGCGACAAAATAAAAGACGCCGATTTTATGAATTATTGAATAAATCTGATGTAATAATTAAAATTGACAGCTCCTTTCATTTTGTCGCAGAGACTATAAATATCATTAATACGAATCAGTATGTGACTTAAAAATAGTGATCCGATCATTCAGTCAAGAAAAATGAATGTGTGTTCCTTTAGTTTACGTCTGTTGAAATGGGTTAAACTGTTAACCGAGGAAGTCTTTAAAACAAACTGTTCTTGACGGTGTATAAGTCTAAAATAACTGGGAGCTTTGAAGGCAATTAAGAAATCCCCAGACTTCTCAAGAGAGGCATGGTTGCTCTACCTGTAGTGTCTGAAGATCCCTGCCTACAACTTCTGCTCCCTTCTTGAAGCAGAAATAAAACTGTCAATCACTGCGACGACTTGAAATTGGGCGATTTTCATCTAATTTGCAGAATCTGGCGGCCATTCTTCCTCAGGCGTATAGTAACACGCTCTACCAATTGCTTAGCAAACATAATACCCTTGTTTATTCCGATACAACGGGAGTTATACAATGTATTATATTATGCAGTAAGCTGCACATAATCTTGTGTCAATATTACCCACATTAGGAACTTATAAGTGCTAATTTGACCATTTTAGATCCTAAAATGTGTTTTAAAACTGTACAGCTTCAAAGCTGTTTGAATTAACCAAAGTTTCAAATGTTAAAAGCGAAATTATGTATAGGGCACCGTGGCCTAGTAATACAAAAACAGCGATGGCTTGCTGTGATAATGCGTCAGACGAACATGGTTTTATTGGTGGTGATAATAAGATGGTAAATCGCAATATGCATAGATTCAGAATTTCAAACTATCTCTTAATACCGTTACATATTACTATATTGTGCACCATTTTAGCCATTTTGGGCATTGCTACGCTTCGCATTCGCATAGTAAAGGTGTTGCTAGTACTACAACCCATCCCTCAGAAAAGAAAAAAGTTGGGTTGGCTTAGTGCCACCTAAAAAGGGGCGTTACCAGCGCAGGAGGCACAGATTATATCCCGTTAACAGGCTTTGCTAAATCTCCTGATTCATTGAATGTTCATTACTCAGCTGTTATTCGCATTGTGGTGTAGTGCGCTTCATAACCTTATATAACCCTATAACAGTGGTATCGCTGGAATGCTGGCTGACATGCAAGTGTAATAATGTATTGGTCAGGTAGGTGCTGTCATGGTTACATGCCTGTGTGTGACGTAGCAGCTTTAACAACCAATCAGCAGCCGCTACCAAGAGACACGCCCATTTTAGCACAGTATTTAATATTTGCATTAGGGAATGGTCCGTTGCTCCACGGAAGTAGCTGGAAGGATTATGAGCGAGTTATTTTGGGAAACACATTAAATTTGCCCATGAACCAAATCTTTACATACCAGCACACATGGGAGTGGTTAATGGACATTTCTATTTTAGTTTTAGTCTTTATATATTAGTGACATTTAGTGGCATTATTTGAGCGGGGAAGTTGGCTACGATGCCCAGGAAATGTCGTACACTAAAGGAATGGCGAATCTGCTAATTATCCCTAGATTCTAGAATAATCCAGGTCCTGAATAATCCAGGTCCTACTTCTTGAGTCTTTTCATTCCTGTAGACCGTAACAAGGCAATAAAATCCTCCATAATAATAACCCCACGTGTTGTTCCTCAGATATTCAACGACGGAGTGGACAGCACTGTCGTCACGCCCGTTCAGGTCCACAGCCCCCCTGCCCCACCCCAGGTGGGGTTATCAAAGTGGAGAGTATCTCCCCCTCCCAAGCCTCCCCTCCCTGCTTCATCCTCCCCACCTCCCCTCCCGAGGGGAAGGAGTCAGGCAACACTGCGACCCCCCTCAAGCAACCTGCAGATGCAGACACAGCGGTGAGTCAGGACAACACCAACAATACTCCAGTAGTTCAACCAGTCACTCCAACCCCTCCAGTAGTTCAACCAGTCACTCCAACCCCTCCAGTACTTCAACCAGTCACTCCAACCCCTCCAGTAGTTCAACCAGTCACTGCAACCCCTCCTGTAGTTCAACCAGTCACTCCAACCCCTCCAGTAGTTCATCCAGTCACTCCAACCCCTCCAGTAGTTCAACCAGTCACTCCAACCCCTCCAGTAGTTCAACCAGTCACTGCAACCCCTCCTGTAGTTCAACCAGTCACTCCAACCCCTCCAGTAGTTCATCCAGTTACTACAACCCCTCCAGTAGTTCAACCAGTCACTTCAACCCCTCCAGTAGTTCAACCAGACACTCCAACCCCTCCAGTAGTTCAACCAGTCACTCCAACCCCTCCAGTAGTTCAACCAGTCACTCCAACCCCTTCAGTAGTTCAACCAGTCACTCCAACCCCTCCAGTAGTACAACCAGTCACTACAACCCCTCCAGTAGTTAAACCAGTCACTCCAACCACTCCAGTAGTTCAACTAGTCACTCCAACTCCTCCAGTAGTTCAACCAGTCACTGCAACCCCTCCAGTAGTTCAAACAGTCACTCCAACCCCTCCAGTAGTTCAACCAGTCACTGCAACCCCTCCAGTAGTTCAAACAGTCACTCCAACCTCTCCAGTAGTTCAACCAGTCACTCCAACCTCTCCAGTAGTTCAACCAGTTACTCCAACCCCTCCAGTAGTTCAACCAGTCACTCCAACCTCTCCAGTAGTTCAACCAGTTACTCCAACCCCTCCAGTAGTTCAACCAGTCACTCCAACCACTCCAATAGTTCAACCAGTCACTCCAACCCCTCCAGTAGTTCAACCAGTCACTCCAACCCCTCCAGTAGTTCAACCAGTCACTCCAACCCCTCCAGTAGTTCAACCAGTCACTCCAACCCCTCCATTAGTTCAACCAGTCACTCCAACCCCTCCAGTAGTTCAACCAGTCACTCCAACCCCTCCAGTAGTTCAACCAGTCACTTCAACCCCTCCAGTAGTTCAACCAGTCACTCCAACCCCTCCAATAGTTCAACCAGTCACCCAACCCCTCCAATAGTTCAACCAGTCACTCCAACCCCTCCAGTAGTTCAACCAGTCACTCCAACCCCTCCAGTAGTTCAACCAGTCACTCAAACCCCTCCAGTAGTTCAACCAGTCACTCCAACCCCTCCAGTAGTTCAACCAGTCACTCCAACCCCTCCAGTAGTTCAAACAGTCACTCCAACCCTTCCAGTAGTTCAACCAGTCACTCCAACCCCTCCAGAAGTTCAACCAGTCACTCCAACCCCTCCAGTAGTTCAACCAGTCACTCCAACCCCTCCAGTAGTTCAACCAGTCACTCCAACCCCTCCAGTAGTTCAACCAGTCACTCCAACCCCTCCAGTAGTTCAACCAGTCACTCCAACCCCTCCAGTAGTTCAACCAGTCACTCCAACCCTCCAGTAGTTCAAACCAGTCACTCCAACCCTCCAGTAGTTCAAACAGTCACTCCAACCCTCCAGTAGTTCAACCAGTCACTCCAACCCTCCAGTAGTTCAAACCAGTCCACTCCAACCAGTCACTCCAGTAGTTCAACCAGTCACTCCAACCCCTCCAGTAGTTCAAACAGTCACTCCAACCACTCCAATAGTTCAACCAGTCACTCCAACCCCTCCAGTAGTTCAACCAGTCACTCCAACCCCTCCAGTAGTTCAACCAGTCACTCCAACCCCTCCAGTAGTTCAACCAGTCAACCCCTCCAACCCCTCCAGTAGTTCAACCAGTCACTCCAACCCTCCAGTAGTTCAACCAGTCCACTCCAACCCTCCAGTAGTTCAACCAGTCACTCCCAACCCCTCCAGTAGTTCAACCAGTCACCTCCAGTAGTTCCCTCCAACCCCTAGTTCAACCAGTCACCCAACCCCTCCAATAGTTCAACCCCTCCAGTCACTCCAACCCTCCAGTAGTTCAACCAGTCACTCCAACCCCTCCAGTAGTTCAACCAGTCACTCCAACCCCTCCAGTAGTTCAACCAGTCACTCCAACCCCTCCAGGTTCAACCAGTCACTCCAACCCCTCCAGTAGTTCAACCAGTCACTCCAACCCTCCAGTAGTTCAACCAGTCACTCAACCCCTCCAGAAGTTCAACCAGTCACTCCAACCCTCCAGTAGTTCAACCAGTCACTCAACCCCTCCAGTAGTTCAACCAGTCACTCCAACCCCTCCAGTAGTTCAACCAGTCACCCTCCAACCTCCAGTAGTTCAACCAGTCACTCCAACCCTCCAGTAGTTCAACCAGTCACTCCAACCCCTCCAGTAGTTCAACCAGTCACTCCAACCCTCCAGTAGTTCAACCAGTCACTCCAACCCTCCAGTAGTTCAACCAGTCACTCCAACCCTCCAGTAGTTCAACCAGTCACTCCAACCCCTCCAGTAGTTCAACCAGTCACTCAACCCCTCCAGTAGTTCCCAGTCAGTTTCAACCAGTCACTCCAACCCTCCAGTAGTTCAACCAGTCACTCCAACCCCTCCAGTAGTTCAACCAGTCACTCCAACCCCTCCAGTTGTTCAACCAGTCACTCCATCCCCTCCAGTAGTTCAACCAGTCACTTCAACCCCTCCAGTAGTTCAACCAGTCACTCCAACACCTCCAGTAGTTCAACCAGTCACTCCAACCCCTCCAGTAGTTCAACCAGTCACTCCAACCCTCCAGTAGTTCAACCAGTCACTCCAACCCTCCAGTAGTTCAACCAGTCACTCCAACCCCTCCAGTAGTTCAACCAGTCACTCCAACCCCTCCAGTAGTTCAACCAGTCACTCCAACCCTCCAGTAGTTCAACCAGTCACTCCAACCCCTCCAGTAGTTCAACCAGTCACTCCAACCCCTCCAGTAGTTCAACCAGTCACTCCAACCCCTCCAGTAGTTCAACCAGTCACTCCAACCCTCCAGTAGTTCAACCAGTCACTCCAACCCTCCAGTAGTTCAACCAGTCACTCCAACCCCTCCAGTAGTTCAACCAGTCACCCAACCCTCCAGTAGAAGTTCAACCAGTCACTCCAACCCTCCAGTAGTTCAACCAGTCACTCCAACCCCTCCAGTAGTTCAACCAGTCACTCCAACCCTCCAGTAGTTCAACCAGTCACTCCAACCCCTCCAGTAGTTCAACCAGTCACTCCAACCCTCCAGTAGTTCAACCAGTCACCCAACCCTCCAGTAGTTCAACCAGTCACTCCAACCCCTCCAGTAGTTCAACCCAGTCACTCCAACCCCTCCAGTAGTTCAAACAGTCACTCCAACCCCTCCAGTAGTTCAACCAGTCAACCCTCCAGTTGTTCAACCAGTCACTCCAACCCCTCCAATAGTTCAACCAGTCACTCCAACCCCTCCAGTAGTTCAACCAGTCACTGCAACCCCTCCAGTAGTTTAACCAGTCACTTCAACCCCTCCAGTAGTTCAACCAGTCACTCCAACCCCTCCAGTAGTTCAACCAGTCACTCCAACCCCTCCAGTAGTTCAACTAGTCACTCCAACCCCTTCAGTAGTTCAACCAGTCACTCCAACCCCTCCAGTAGTTCAACCAGTCACTCCAACCCCTCCAGAAGGTCAACCAGTCACTCCAACCCCTCCAGTAGTTCAACCAGTCACTCCAACCCCTCCAGTAGTACAACCAGTCACTACAACCCCTCCAGTAGTTCAACCAGTCACTCCAACCCCTCCAGTAGTTCAACCAGTCACTCCAACCCCTCCAGTAGTTCAACCAGTCACTCCAACCCCTCCAGTAGTTCAACCAATCACATACTCTTATCAGAATGATCACCAGCAGTTTGGCCACACAGAACCCACTCACTATTCTCAGCATACCGCCCAGGGTGGATGGGTTTGCCCACTTGCACCTCACTCTTATCAGCACGTCCAGTACTTCACCCACTCGGAACCCACTCACATCAGCAGTCAGCGCCCTCAGCCCACCCCTCACTCAGTTTTCCATTCACATGGCACACCCACT
Source organism: Beroe forskalii (assembly GCA_011033025.1). Taxonomy (NCBI): domain Eukaryota; kingdom Metazoa; phylum Ctenophora; class Nuda; order Beroida; family Beroidae; genus Beroe; species Beroe forskalii. The sequence goes on from WFMF01000214.1 coordinate 23,712, forward strand.
CCCATTCCAAGCTCATCTGTGTGAGGGTGGGTTTGCTCACCCACGTAGTCGATTTGTTGCAGTATCCTCCCACCTAATATATTATCTATACATTTGAAATTAATTTGTTAGGTGCTGAATACTTACTTCGTTTGGGAGGGGTAAAGATGCTTTGCATTTTGCTGAGTGTCGGATTTGCTGATTGTATGTGATCAACGTGGGTACAATTTATAATAAGCTTTCCTCAGCGGTTGGTGAATTCTATTATCATTATAGCAATGTGATGGTTTTGTTAAATGATTCCCCACCATTGATTGCCCTGCATTCGGGAGTATCGTGTGTTTGAACAGTTTTTCAAGTTAAAGTAATGCGATTTTAAGATTCTAAATGTCTATTTGTTATCGTAATATATTTGTGATTTATCTCATTTTAAAGTTTTTTTGCTGTCTCATAAGGCACTGCTTTGTTCCTGTTTCTGCAATATTATAGCGTAGGTTCTGAACGAGTGACTAAGCTGAGATCAAGACATTCGATCAGCCTTTTACTGCATCAGCTAGCACTGTAATTCTATTTCGTATTTAAATCAACTTCGTAATTCCATTTCTTTCTCCACTTTGTACTTCTCACTTTACTGATACCTTTTGAGTACCTTTTTATAGTGAGTTGTGCGGAACTTTTGTCTCTGACAGCTCTCTAGATTTTGTTTAAGTCACTATTCAACTCTTCGATTCTGACATATTACATTCATTGTTTCCTTCGAATGCGTCGCATAACATATTGCTCCTAGCCTGAATACCGTCTTTTTCAACTTAACTGTTTAGGAAAAGCTTAAGAATCTAAATGTGTCGCGTGACATATAATTGTCATGTTTTTTTTAGTATTCAGTTATTATAATAAGCCGGGAAATAGAATCTACTACCAAGTACCACTACCCATGATTCACAGTACATACCTGTAATACCTGTAAATGCCTGTGTGATTACTCGGCACGCACTGACAGCCACTTAACCTCCTAATCTATTATTTTCATATACGGTATTTCAATAATCTCGCGTTGATGAAGCCGCCATTTCTTTAAACATGTTGCTTCTTGGTGCTTCGATTCGTGAATTATCAATTTTCGTAACCTCACAAATATTTGATTAAAAATGTGTTTTATCGATGAGCATTGTTTGTTTGAAATATTTTCAACTCGAAGCGAATGAGATAGTACTAGAGTATTAGAACTTTAGAACGACTTGTTTTCTTAGCTTAGTAGTTTCTAAACTTTAGCACTAACGCTTATTAGTAATAATCAGTAATAATTAGTAATCAGTAATAACTAATGCCATGATTATCAGTAATTACTAATTATTTAATGACCCTACGTCACAGCTAGTACGTCAGAGCTCGCTAATGACAGTAGACAGGATAATTGCAGCGTGTTTAGTAAATATATATCTAGAAATATAACTTTAGTATAATGACACACCTAGAGATACGCCTGCACTCTCCTTCTCACACTTTAGGTCTGTGATAATAGTTCTTCTTCTGCTATTTACTGCTTTCTTTTCTCTATGTTTTGATAATATGTGTACGCATTGAAATAATCCCTTTTACTGTCCTTCTCATTGTTTCATGATATATCAGGTACTAAATTAATCCTTTTCATTTATGTACAATTTGCTAGATTTGTCGCTAAAGTAGGGCTCGTTAGAGGAAACCAGCTACATAGGCCGCGGGAAAATAAAACCAGTGTTAGTTCCTTCAATTAATTCCTTTAATTAATGATGTAGAATATCATTAATGGGATTCATATCATACTCCTGTTTTTAGTATGAATATTAATAAATTAGAGAATTAGGTGATATTCTTTAACTGCGTGGTAGTCTGTGTAAAATGAAATTAGTGTTTAGGTTGTCATGGTAACCACTTACCAATTACCCTGTTACCCGCACATCCTATAACAATGACGAGTATGTGTAAAAACACAAGGCCCATTGTTACTCTGCCACTAAAGTGTGTTACATAGAGTAGTGCGTTACATGTCCGGGTGTTGGGTTTCACCAAAACCATCCCGGACTGCAAAAGTTAAAAGTGATATTGCCCTGATATTGCCCTAGATATCACCAGTTTCCAGTATTATAGCTCAGTGTCCCTATTATAGAGCTTGATTTTCTATAGAAGTCGTAGAATTAAGTAGAATTTTCGAAAATGATAGGTTTTGGTGAATTATTGGTGAATTTATTGAAAATTGAGTATTGTTATGACTTAATAGCGATATTTTATTTTCCTGAGCATAGCCGAGGCTTACTCACCAGTCACCAACTAAAGAAGATAAATTTTACTAAATATAGAAAGTCAGTTGAAGCCAACACTCTTATCAGTCTGAGTTTCTAATTAGTAATGTGAGTCTGTGATATTATTTCCAATACATTAATCAACAAACACAGGAGTATTGAATCTAAAGTGGCAGTGCAGCTTGCTTTTTACAAAGTTATAAACAGAATATCAGGTTAGAAGCTTCGAAAGCCCGCAGCAACACAGCCTTAAATCAGCAATCAGCGTTGCTTTCGCTGAAAGATACCTATTTGAATGAGTGCCAACTGCCAGTCTGAGTCCCATATATATACTTAAAATCTTATATATCCCTAGCTTTATAAAAACAACTACTTTTTAATGTGCATTACATATATAGCTCCATTGAGCGTTTGAGCCTCATGCCGCACTCTTATAAAATACCCAGCTCCAACTAAAACCATTGTCAATAACCCGTAAGTACTATTTGTTTCACGTGTCCCTTACCGTGTTTAATTAATAGATAATTAACTAATGCATTATTTTATTATATATTGTTATACTAATCTGTTAACCACAAGTACAAACCCCAGTGATACTTGGCGTGATGCCAACAAAGCGTCACATTTGGGAGGCTATTTTATATAGCAAAGTAATACGCAGCCTCTTATTGGGATTTAGTGAAGCTGTCCAATTCGTTTGCTGTCAGATAGCTTTTGTGATATTCCGAGCTATAGACTTATAGAAATAGCTATAAATCATCTGACGTTGCACTACTGTTAAGTTTTAATAAGGTCATTATCAATCTACGTTTTAATTCAAGTTGAATCTGCCAATAATGATAGTTAGGTTGTGTGCCAATAGTGATATGGATGATTTACATTCTAGATATCCTTCATTACTTGTATAATTCTAGAGAATGTCTGATAGATCTCCTCATCCTAACTAACTGCTGGGAGAGACTAGCAGTATCGTAAAATGAGGCGCTGTAACGCATCTATTTGATGGGAATTTCTGTTAGACAGACAGTTTTAATCGGCTCAAGAAGACGACCAATTATTCATCACGTCTTCAGTCAATGTGTGACAAGTTTTGTCAATGATGTCTCCACTTTTACTCTTTCTTTAGCTGGATCATTACTTTAACTATTTGCTGTCCCACCATTACTGTACCTCATTAGCCATTAAGTGTTCGATACGTCATGGCTGCAGTCGAAGTAAAGAATAAGTAGAACGTCCAAAACTCATGCCATGAGCTAAATGTTCTTTGAAAGAAATCTCTCTGAAAACCTGGAGTGTCTTCTTGAAAATTGGAAAGCCGTGTTTTACCTACCATGACACGCTTCTTTAATTTTGTATTAGCATTTAGCAAGAACTTAAAGACATGAATAACCCCATTCAGCAAAACTAGAATACCCCTAGAAGCTGCTAAAAAGCTTTTAATTGCTTAAATAAGCCCCCAGAAGACACTTTTAATTAACCCCATTTTGCCAGAATCAGAAGACATTCTTAATAACCCCAATGAAGCCCTCCTCTAGCCCATGTATAAAGTATGTGTGTGAGCTGTTCTCTTGTCAAAGCTGGTGTCCTGAGTGAAGGTATTATCCGTGTCTTTATTGAAATGTGTTGCACGTGCACCCTGCTCCTTTATAATATACGTGTCTATTTAGTTTGTGCTGTGTTTCTTCCTTCGAGTATATCTGATGGTACTTCCCGGGGGGGGGGGGGTTAACCCCCTCATATTTTGGAAAACACGAATTTGAGAAGTGTGTACCAACATTTCTACGGTGGTCTTGAGTCCATAAGTCCAACATTGCCCATGTGAGGCCTCGGAGCAAAAGATAGGCAAAACAAGTTTGAAGCTCATATATCTCCAAAAAATGGGGCCATAATGGCAATCTTTAGGCCCAAAATGGGCCAACTGCCACTTTAGCGTGCGTCTTTTGCAAGGTTGTTAATTTATACGTATTTTAAAAAAATACGGCAAATAATACAATACGTATTTTTTGGCAGAAACTGCCGTACTTTTTCCTTCTTCACTTTTAAATTTTTGCTCAAATTTCGAATAACTACTATTGTCACGTATAGGTGACGCTCGATGGTTTACGATACCATCGTTTTATTGTATTTGGTAGCGCATGCCCGCGTACTTTTTCACGTATTTAACAACCCCTATTCAGACTCCTCGTTGAGATTTCTAAGCCACGTATTGTGGGAAAAATACGTGTACTTTTTTCAGAGGCTAATACGCCGAACTTTTTCGCGATATTTTCACGCATTTAACATCCTGGGTCTTTTGCTTGGCCATAGCTTCGTAATTTTTCATCCGATTTTGACGAGCAAATAAACTAAGATGATCAGCTCGTCGAGACGACTCTAATGCAAGCAAAAGCTAAGCTCTATCTCCTTATAGTCAAATTTCGATTTTTGGATGCCAATTTTGCTCCGAGACCTCACATGGGCAATGTTGGACCTTTGGACTCGAGACCGCCGTCAAAATTTTGGTACACTCCCTGGTCAACTTCTCCAAAATACTAGGAGTCCCCCCCCCCTAAATGGAAGAATGCGTATCCTAGCGTCTTTGTCAGTGTGTGTTAATGTTTCCTGTATGTCTGTGTCAGTGGGTTTGTCAATTTGTCAGAATTCTAAGTGGGTGGCTCTGATGCGAGATGTGCCTCTGTGAGTGTGTCTCTGTCTAATAAATATGATAACAACATATTGTCATATTTCAATTATCTGACTTTGTAACATCTAATAACATTGTTCCTGCTGACGCCACCTAGCGTCACTACGAATAACTTACTATTTACATTCTTATCGCTGCTTTTAAGTCTTTGTGCCTTGTGTCATGTGACTTTTCTCTGTTACTATTATGCGCGTAAATTCTTTTTACGAATGTACATTTTGTAAGAATCTTGAGTCTTAGTCAAGTCTTTGTTAAGATTAGTGTTTATTTGGTGCATGTAGATTGCGTTTTTCATCGGAAATATTCTGAATGAAATTAAATCGTGTTACTTTGTTAATATCTTTATCATTACATAGTGCGTATGATATCATCAACCTGTTGACCATATTTAGGCCCCTTTCACGAGTTCATAGATATTATAAATATTACTATTTATCCCGTGTAGCTGTTAACAATAAACTAATCTTACATTACAAAGACTGTGGTACTGAATAGCTGTATGTTAATTTCCGGCTAAAAACACATACCGTTTTACGGACTTACTGAAGAAGTGAGGAGGAATAATAACGATAATAGCTTGTAATAACAGTCATTTGGATAGTATACTCAATTATCCTGTCGGAAACTTTGCGTGTTTTCTCCTTTCGACGAGACTTGTTTTTTCGTTCTACTGGTTTATTAAGCTAAAAACCTGTTTTATTTAAGTACATAGTGATTGTACCGTTTTGTAGATCTACAACACAGTCAGTACTTTAGTATTGGTTTTACATTTAGTGATTGTACGGTTTTCTAGATCTACAACACAGTCACTTAGTACTTTAGTATTGGTTTTACATTTAGTGATTGTACCGTTTTCTAGATCTACAACACAGTCACTTAGTACTTTAGTATTGGTTTTACATTTAGTGATTGTGCCGTTTTATCTCTACAAGTATTTATAGTATTGATTGTTCAGTGTGAAAACACCTAGTCACTTATAAGCTTATATAGTATTGAATGTTCAGAAAACACGCCCTATCAAAATAAGGATTATTTTGAAAATCTTCATAGGTAAACTTATTATTCCTTCATTTTTACCTATTTTCCAAAACCTCTTTAATCTTCAATCAACCCCTGAATTACCATTCGATTTTACTTTTTGAGTTTTTGTTTGCCCTCTGGGCAGCCCTGTAAATTGCAAGGGTTCCGTCCCCTCAACCCCATAACCCACCCCGTGAGAGTTACCCCCGTACCATTTCAGATGGACAGTAACAAGGTGAAGGACTGGGATGACTCCTGGCTGTCTGGGCTAGCTCAGGACTCTCCGTCCCCGGAGACAGAAGACATCCTGGCCCGGTCCCACGACTCCCTGTCCTCCATGTCCCCTCTGACGGGCTCCGGCAACCTGTCCCTCCAGTTCAACCTCCACCAAACCATCAAGGAGTGTATCTGGGAGATGATGATACCTGCCCCTTCTAACAGCGACCACAGCTTCAACATCTATCACAACAAGACCTCCTCTTCACACCACAATGGAGGAGGTGGTGGTACTGCGGAGCCTCCTGCTCTGAGGAGGAAAGGGACTAGGAGTGAGAACCATTTCAACAACAGGAATACTACTGTGTTCGAGAAGAGTGTTAATAACATGAACTCTGCTACTGATATTGTGAAGCAGACTAGTCCTAATACTGATGATATCTTCAACTTCACCAACCACCAGCCACTGGCTTCAATAACCAAGGGTCCGGGCATCCCCTCAGAAACGCGTGAAGCAACCTCAGTCCAAACCTCAGTCTGCTACTGAGTGTTGGATGGTGATCAGCCAGAGGAAATCGTTCCTAAACTCAACCTCATGAAGTTGTCTAGGATAGACACTGGCAGCAACTCAGAGACTTCCATCCAGAATTCATCCCCCAAGACTTCCCCCAAAACGTCCACATCCTCGAACAACAGTGTGGCGAGCTTGAACCGTAAGATAACGTTGCTAAAGCAGCAGGTTGCTACGTTTGATTCTAACTTTGAGAAGGTCCATAACCGTCCCCCGGTGGGGAATGAGCGCCGACCCATTGCCTCTACTGTCAAAGAGTTGAACGAGCTGAAGAGACAGCTATTTGATGCGAGGGCCATAGAGTCGAGCAAAGCCAATGCCACTCTCTCCACTCAGTACTCCATGATAAGCTTTAAAATGGAAGAAAAGAGGAAGCTGGCAGGCCGGCCTCAGGACCTAAAGGAGATGTCTCAGTCCCAGCTGACAGATGAGAAACTGTGCATCCAGAAGCTGCTGCTTCACTTCGAAGAGACCCACGGGAGACCCAAGACTAAGGACCAGAAGGATATGATGCGACCTATCTATGACAGGTATAGGAAGGTGAAGTTAGCTCTGAACACGGCAGCTGAGAGTGGTCCTAGTGAGGAGGACAGGACTCCCAAGAAGAGCAGCACTGCTCTCCTCAACACCACAACCCATCTCAATGACACGTGGAATGTCACGTTAGGACACACCTCGGCAGCAGCAGGAGTGGAGCTGATGTCCCTCCCTCCTGAGCAACTCACTCTCAGGATGGAGGAGTTACAGGAGTGCAAGAGGGCACTCCGCAAGACTCTCAGAGACTACGAGAAGACTTTCCTCAGTAAGAACGGCAGGAAGGTTCTCAAGGAGGACAGAGGGCCTAGAGAGTCCGATTATAACGAGTACAAAAGGGTCAAAGCCAAGATCAGACTCGTGGAGACCTTACTGAAGAAGAACAAGGAAGAGGCCATCCCGGCCCACTGATATGATTTTAACATGTTTTGTCAGAGTTTATATTAATTATTTGTTCATATATTAAGAGTGAAATTTTATGAAGTTTGATTTAATTATTGTCACGAAATCGTTTGATGAAGCAAATGTTTTTATTAACAGCGTTCAATGAACTAACGAAGCATAGCTGGATTCTCCAGCTCAAACTCAGGATAGGTTCAAAGACACTAGGTTATATAGGTCAATTAGCCAATTCAAATCTGCTAAGTAGTTTACAAAAAGAACTTTGAAAATCTTGGGAAGATGACTTGATTATAGATTCAAAGCCTATTGGACACATTTTAATAACATTGTAAAAATGTTGGTTGATGATTTCTTATTAATAAATATTTTATTACCTAATCTACCTATGAATAGTACAATAGGTATTCAAGTCTATTTCAAAATAATATTAAAACGGTCTTTACTTTCAGTATTACATAAGGAATTAGTAAATCAGCTGGCGTGATACTTAAGTTATTGTATTTTGTGACTTACTTTCAGATCTATAGCAGAAATACTCAAACTGTAAACAAATTCTAGCTTGCAACTGTTTACTAACTTACTAACTTAAAATGATAGATTTTCCGACTATGAAATAGAATAACTTCCTTTTACAATACTATCCAGACCATTAGTTTTTCAGACTTCCAGAATAAGAAACTAAGAAGAACTTTTAATAATAAATGATTTCTCTAATTAACTTTCTTCTGCTTGTGCTACCTTTGGAAAATCATATATTAAGCAAAAGCATAGCTCAGAAACCAGACCTTAATTTATTTATTGATTATTGTTGAATTTCCGTCGTGGTAACTGGTAATAATCATGTAAATTTTGTAAATATTCTCTGTTAGAACCTCAATGCTTTGTTTTATTGCTGATTGGGAATTTGGGAATTATGACGAGATAAATATGAATTTCGATTTTAAATCAGTTAATCACAAATTTATGAATAACACACCATGGCACCAATCCAGTTATGCACTTCATTTATAAGTTTATGAAGGATTAAGACATTTAACTTTATGAAGGAGTAACTCACATTTAACTTGACGAAGGAGTAATTCATATACTCATACAGCTTTACCATTATTATAGAGAATGTAATCTTATGAAGACTTAGGTACCAGCCATGCCTCTTAGACTCATCCTAATACTGCACTGCATGTTTAACTACTCCCATTTCTTGTGAGTCCTACATTAGAGGAAAATAACTCCAACTATTAATAGAGTATAATATGTTCTGGATTAGCTTCTTAATAATAAATACTAGAGCAGTAAATGAGCAGGTTAATCTGGAGTTCTATTTACTGATGGGCCGGTCTCATCATGCTAGATGTATATAACTTAGTGTACAATAGAAGAGCTCCTTTGTAAAGTATAAGCACTCAGGTCATTGTATATATGTTATTATGTTAGCAATTACCACCCCGTAACCCTAGCAACCAATTAGTGTTACCATGGTAACAGGGTTAGTATGGTCAGGAAATGAGATAATCTCCCATACGACACACAGAGAGTATTATGTGTTTTAGTAGCCTGTACACTGACATGGGGGATGTACAGTGTACAAAGTCTTTAAGTCTGGTAACTTTTCTGTATTGGAGTGTAGGAAGGCAGGAAGCAGGCCAATGCTTTATTGGCAGACGCCTATACGGTCCATTTTGGATACTCCCGAGGCGGCTGCCCGAGGGATGTATCCGGTTTTGACCCGCAGCCCGAAGAACGAGGGTCTAAACCAATATGGACCTGATCAGGGAAGTGTTTATGTATTATAGACCCCATGAAATCGTCAGAAGGTTCTATAATAGGATGGTATTGGTGGGTGCCGGATATGTAATTGGACCATTGGACCACCCTCCCCTAATACCCACTGTTGGCCAGGCAGCCCACTACAAAGTAGTCTTACAGTAATATGGTGCCATCTAAAACAATACCAATTGGTAATTATGTTTCTACCAATGTTAGAAAACTGAAAAAAGCTCGGTACCGACGCTATTTCCCCTTTTTTCTCTTCAATTTTCGCGTAATTTTACCGCCCATTAGTAGCTCGGCTCATGAGTCTCCACAAACCACATTGTACACTTTTCTTTATGAGATCTCACAATCATATACCACCAATCTTATTGGTGGTCCAGTACTTCGATATACTCATCAACCAATCAACTGATCAATGATCATGTGCCATTGTACTTGTTACTTACTACCTACCTTGTAACTTACTACCTACCTTGTTACTTACTACCTACCTAGTTACTTACTACCTACCTTGTTACTTACTACCAACCTAGTTACTTACTACCTACCTTGTTACTTACTACCTACCTTGTTACTTACTACCAACCTAGTTACTTACTACCTACCTTGTTACTTACTACCTACCTAGTTACTTACTACCTACCTTGTTACTTACTACCTACCTTGTTACTTACTACATACCGTGTTACTTACTACATACCGTGTTACAATGCTGATATAACGTGTGAACAGTGTTCAATTCACTCAGTGATCCTATTGGCAATACACACACTGTACATAATGCTACACCACAAGTACACTGTGTTTTATATTGAGAAGTTGAGACTATAATAGAACTGTTCAAGTTTAACTGTTAAAAGCACACACAGTAACTCTATGATTCTGTGTAAACACTGTAAAATGTAGGTAGTATTACTGTGGGTTACCACTGTGTAATTTTACTGTAGGTGGGAACTGTTGATACTGTGTAAGATGAGTTCCTTATCTAGTATAAACTGTGCAATCATTGACATCACATTGTGGTAAAAAATATGAAAAGAGTAGATTAAGACAATGATGGTTTGAAAATCTAGAATACCCTCTTTTGGAACATCACTTTTGATGAGAAGTCACCAACTGATCAGGGGTACAGTAAATAACAATCCCATGACAAGTCACACATTCACAATCTCCTTGTACAAACACAAGTAATTAACAATCGTTAGTTGAAATCTCAACACAGTGATATATGATATAGTGATCGACTTGACGCCTGTTTCTGAATACCATATACCACATAGGATGTAGCTAGACCCCAGACAGCAGATGTCAGTGTACGATATAGTGATATAGTGATTGACTTTTACGCCTGTTTCTTAATACCACATACCGCATTTGAGGATGTAGCTAGACCCCAGACAGCAGATGTCAGAGTACGATATAGTGAGGACAGTTCAGAACAGACTCGGGATAGACTCGTCCCGGTCTCAGAACTTCCTGGGTAAGTTCTGTCTTCTGTCAGTATGATATCATGATTGTGTTGATTTTACTATTTAATTGTTAATAATGAATTATTTCATCGAATCTCTTTTTTTTGGCTAGATTGTACATTGTTCAATCAAAGGCTAATGCTCTCAGGCAGTGAAATAACTACGAGTCTGCCCCTGCAAATCTCACTGTTTTATAACTTCTACTTCTCACTGCTTTGGTTCACTGCTTGTGTCACTGCTCTTGCTTTGAAGGTTAGTAGCTTCATTTTAACTGGTATTTTGAAGTGATGGTAATTCTAATGTCTGTATCTCAAGATCTCGCAGTGAAAACCAATGAGGATAGTATAGAGGTGTAATGAGCGTGATGAGAAGTTGTCATGGTGTCAGTCAGATGTTTTTGGAGTAGATCCTATGTAACTGCAGAACACTTTCAGCTGTTTCATTCAACTTGATTCCGGGTGGCTTGATGATGAACGTTTCTTTTGGGCTCTAGATATCCATTTTCTCCCAGCAGTCCTGTTAAAATTACCGTTACCCTGTTTCTCTAACCCTAAAACCCGACCGTAAACCTGACCATTAGACATCACCCTGACCCTTACCCCAATCACTCCAGTATAACACGTTGCAAATAAGGCACGGGTCCAATCTTCGGAGGGTCCAATCTCACTTCATTACTCTATCCCACTCTATTATAAGTGACGTAACCTAAGGATATATAACGTCACCCAAGCTTCTGAAATCCGTGTAGCAAGTGTCAGCCTTGTAGGGTATAATGCTTGAAGTGACAGGCAGTGACCTTAATGAACAATCGCATTTAATCAAGTGACAAGGACACTGGCCTCCTAATTCATCCCCAATTCTTTAGAGGCTTTAGATTTCAGCTAATTGCTTCATGATAGATAGAATTCATTGACCATTAAGCATGCTAAAAATTTGTTTGGATGGTCTAACTTCTGAGAATAATGACAATCATTCACATTCAATTGTGATGGCGCCAATTTTTAGTCAATTCCGGGTTTACAATTTTGGCAATTTCATTGCGCGCGCATCTAAATTCTCTTTAGTTTGCGTAACGCGCGATGCAAATTCTTTGAAACAATGCCCTGACTGTCTACAATCAGTGTGGCAAGATAAAATTTTAAAATGTTAAATACTTGAATACTGATCTGTTAGCGAAGTCAATTTCATGTGATTGCGTTTCAATAACATAACATTGTGAATGGTATTCAAGTACTTAACAATTTAACTGACTATCGCGACTTACAGAACAGTATGCCATCATCCACGGTACATTTATCATTGAAAGATCGCGTTGGGCGAATCTATCGTGTAAGTTGTGGTTGCCGACTGCATTCCTAATGCGAAATACCAACGGCATAATTAATTTATACTATAATTAATTTTAATCTTCATTCCACGGTTCAAGGTTCGTTATGGAATTTAGGTATGCAACTTGAGTCTGAGTAGTAGGCAAGATGGTACCCTACCCTCCGCCGCGCACACTTTTTTTCTGCAGCACGACCCTCCAAATTTCCGAGTGTTGCGTGCTAGGGATGGGTGGAAACCATCTAGATCTAATGAAGCTTTTCAAATGGAAAGTATGACACGAATTAAGCAGTACCAAATATGAAAAATAAAAAATAAGATTTTCTTAAATCAGAAATAGATCTCAGTGTGAGATACACAGATTTGATATGAAATCCCTTGTTATTAGGAAACGACCGGTTAACCGAACCGAAACCGAAATACCGGTTAACCGGGCGTTTTCAGCCAACCGAAACCGTAACCGTAACCGAATATTTTGATTTCGCAATTAACCGTTTAGGGAAATCGGTCGGTTAACCGAACCGAAACCGAAATGCCGGTTAACCGGGCTTTTTAGCTAACCGAAACCGTAACCGGATTTATTGAGAAATGGTAACCGGTCGTTTGCTACTTGTTACAAGAGTCACGCCCGTGCTCCAATTACAAAGAGATTAAACTTGACGCATTTCAATATGAAAGGTTTAATAATAAACTTTTCAATAAAGTATGACACGGACATTTCATCTCACGAAATAAGGAAAAATTATCTTGTCAATAAATCAGCCCTATGCAAGTGTAAGGGTCCGATTAGGGTTAGGAAATTGGTTAGGGTCAACAGGGAGATGAAGTGTCCTGAAAAGATGAAATGAGATTTCAACTGAAACTCCTATAAAGACTCGAAGCTTCCAGTTCATGCAATGTGGAGGCGACACTCCGTGTACTGAAAGTTTCAAGTATGTTACAGGTGTTTCAGTTACAACCCAAGATCAATTCAAAGTTTTGGGTCTATGGGTCACGTGGCCAAGCCGGCACTATTCAAATGCGCCGAGTTTAGTCTGTACGCATCATGCAATCTCCGCACCTTTTTATTTTGTAGAAAAACTTGCTCGCAAAGGCTTGCAGTATAGTTAGATGTAGAAAGAGGTGAGCCATGCAAGATAAAGATAACCATTTCATTACACAGTTTATTTGTGAATCTCTGAATCGTTTATAAAACTTGAAATGTTCCCCCTCACGATACCCTTCTCCAGATCGCTGATTTCCAACACATCGGACACTTTGTTATTGAATATCTTCAGTCTCTCGTACAGTCTCCAATAAATCCGGGACTGATGTATTATGTAAGCCCCAAACACCACCCCAATCACCCCCGCTATGGCCCTCTTAGCAGTAGTCTTCTCATCCATAGAATCAGTGAGTTGCACCAGTACAATAGCCACCACTATAATAACCATGATGTTGAGCGACACCATGATAATGTAACGTTTCTTGTGTTTCTTGAGCATTGGGTCTGCCTTCCACTCACTAAGGGGTTGTCTGTGTGTTTTAACCCTATACTTGTAGGCGCACACAGGACACCGTCCCTTGCAGTACTCGTTCATCCACTTCACCAGACATTGCTTGTGCTGAGTGCCCTGACACTCACAGAACGCTTCTCCGTTATCTGTCACAGGCTCCTTACACGTCCAGCACTTGCCGTATATGAGCACTGGTGCTGTGTGCCCGTTACTTACAGCCCCCAAGTTAACGGCAGTTGATTTCACGTAGTGTGGAAGGGATTCCTCGTCATCTGATGTTAAAGGGTTGCTTATTCCATCGTCAAATGTTGCTTGGGAAACACTGAGGTCGTCATCTGATGCTGGCGATTCTGTAATATCATCTGTTATCGGAGATTTCCTGATTCCTCCATTCGTTGCTTTGCAATTGTCATTTTCATCATTCGTTGCTTTGGTAGCAACAATTTCTCCATTTGTTGTTTTATTATCCGTTTCTTTGAAATTGACAATTTTAACGCTCGTTGCTTCTGAATTATTGACTCGCTCTGTTTCTCCGTTTTGATGCTTTAAGATTCCTGGGTTAAGTTTTTCTTCGATTTCTTCATTCTTATGAGAGTGTTGATTGTCAACCAACTGTGCTTGAATATTCGGAATAACAGTACCCTCCGCTGTGTTATCACGTGATTCATTTTCTCGACAGACGACCATGTCCATTTTATTACCAGCCTGATTTCTAACCTCTGCTGTGCTTGGAGACTGATATTCAATAGAACCATCAGTCAATTCAGTCTGCAGTATCACTCCACCTTCATTCGAATCCATCGTATAATTGTGCTTTGCTTGTATTCACTCTTTGATTTCATGCACCAACTGGATTCTGTTTCGTAATCGTCTTAGCATCTGTATTGTTAGGTTTTATCTACCTAAGAGGAATATTATCTTAGTAGAGTTTGAGTAATAAATAGAATATTACAATACACAAATACGCGTCATTCCGGGATACTTCCTGAGGGTGCAGCCCGAGGAATTTATCCGGTTAAGACCCGAAGAGTGAGGGTCCTTACCAATACCGACCCGAATAGGCAAATGTCTATGTATTATTGTATTGAAGAAGACACCGATGGAAACGTTAGAGGGTTCTATTGTCACCTAAGATTTTCTGGAGAAACGACTGCTGAGAGTGAATTTTTGATGTGATATTCGTTTTTTCAGACATTTTTGGATTAAGATAATCAGGTTTTGTTTTACCGATAACTAAGTTTTCTGAGCCCATTCTAGGTACAGCGAATTCAAATTTTTAATTGTTTCCTACTTTCCTCCGCTGTACGAAACTGACCACAAACTTCGTTGTCAAAGAAAACACGCTATGAACGGACCCAGGAAGTGCGAGATAATCAAAATAAGGATGTTGCAGCACACGTGGATGCTTACTGGAACAAATGAACTGTTTTTCGTCGAGTTGAAATTATCCTAAGCGGTGCTTTGACCTGAAAAAGGATATGCTCCAGATAGGGCAGTTGCAGCTTTTGCTCTAGCAATTGTTCAGAGATATATCATTTAACTAACTTGAAATGTTCGGTTTTTGTGTTAGGCTATAGCTATTAGTTCAGACTCTTCCGTACACGAGACAACCATTTTTAAGATTTCAACTTCTTTTCTTAACTTCAGAAACGAGTGTGCTAGCTGTGTACTGCATTATTGGTAACTGAACTGTTAAATTTGGCACGTTTTAGCTCTAATCTTTATCAATCATACAGGGTTAAATTGTAGAGAAATTTGCCCAAGATGTCAACCAATCATCCTATTCTTTAGTTTTGGACCTGAACGCCCTGAATATGTCCTGAATAGTGAAATCGGATCATAAAAACATGGCTTAGAAGACGTAGAATTCGCCGAACAGCGGAGCACCTGAAAACTATCAAAAACAAGCTAGATGACCTTATCAAAATTCTTCGTTAACACTGAAATGTTGCAATTTAGTCTGGTAGAGTCCCTTGAACTCAACTATGTTGAAATTTTGACATGTTTGGTCATATTTTCATTTTATGCCTGTAGTGACAATCATTTCCGAACGCCCTAGTATTACAATTTGGCAGCGTTGAAATGCGCTACCTTGCATATTGTAAGACTACTAGACGAAGCCGAGTTAAATAAGAAGTTAAGAACAATATGTTGTGAAATGATGGCCACAGTAAAATCTTACAATAACGATAGTACATCAGCTAAACATACTGCTTCATGAAAATCGGGATGTTTCATTGCAACAAACTCACTTCACACTAAACCACTATACCTAGCAAACTGTTGTGGTTGACAAATTGTAGTATCGAAAAAACGAAATAGCTATATCAAAACTCCACGAACTTTTACTTCGAATTTAATTTACTTAAAACTGTGCATTTCAACAACTGCATCTCAACCAATGACAGGAACGGAAACATCAAATTCACAACAGTTTAGGTTAATAAATAGATAAGTTGTGTTTCAATGTTTCATGCCCTATTACCAGCGACTTTGATAAAATGCTATAATGGCCAATGTTTCATCTAACCGACCATGCTGCACAGTTCCCCATGAGTTCCGATGTATAGAGGTATGTCTCTCAATTCTCTCACCTTTTGCGCATTCGAGCAGGGATTGAAAACAGTAGCCTACCTGACTGTAACATTCAATACATCATACGTCAGTTTTCAAGGAAATTGCTTTATCAAACGACTCATACTCAAATGACAAGCGAAGACCCACACAACTTCTTGCCTTGAATGCCGGTACAATTTGGCATATCAATCACAGCCAATTTACAACATTTCAAAGTTTTCATGCCCTATATCAGGCTTCTGAAAATTGGTCATTCTAAAATTCTTGTGGGCACCGGATAAGTTGAATCACGACCGTTGTTCGCAGTTCGGTTCCTCTCTTAACTTGGCACTAAGTGTAATTCCCGGTGGGAATGTGAACTCTAATTGATACCGTATTCGTGCACTAAGCGTATCAGCGACTAAGACTCCTGCAACTTTCCGAACTCTCTTCCGGGGGAAGCTGCGCGGGGAAACTGCGCGGAAGGAAGCTGCAGAAAAGTGGCGGGAAAGTGTCGGGAGATGCCCGTAACTCTTCCTGCATGCCTTGAAAAGGACTACCTGGCGTTACGTCTTCAAAACACCGTTTTAAAATGTGATAATGACGTCATTAGCACTAGCAATCCGTTGCCAAGCGACCTGAGTTACCATGGAAACAAAGGGGAATAGCAGGTCTTTCGACGATTAATGTGTGAATCGTAGCGTGTCGGTATATGAAAGAAGAAGCGTTAATATTGAAGTATTATTATTATTATGGGAGTATTATTAATAATTCTCAGTGCCATGAATAATATTCATACATAATGAGAATATTCCAGTAAGTAATTGTATTGTTAGTTCTAGTTAGTTATATAGTTAGTTCGAACATCGACGCGAACAAACGCACAAGCATCATGCGTGTACAAATATACAAACATACAAACATCAGATATGTACAGACATACGAACATCAGACGTGTACAAACATCTCCCAGCTAGGATCTAGCCAGAATAAAAGCTCGTTAATAACATCTGATGTACTTTCATCAGACCACCTGCGGCTATCAAACAAGTAAATCAGTTCAAGTAAAATAGAAAGAAATATTGGAAACCGATAACATTAATATGCACTGCATCAACGAACATTTGATAAAGTGTTGGCGAGGTCTGTGAGCAGTTTCTTAGGAATCGGCCGCTCTACTTTCTGTAGAACCACCTTATCGGACATTGATTTGTCACCAACTACTTTTAATTCAAAATCACAAATTATTCAAAACAAATTATAAATTGTCACTTGCCCTATATAAAATGAAGCATAAAACATGAGGGTCCCCCGACCAAAATATAGGAGGAAAAAATTGAGTGGAAGTGATGGTGAATCTTCAGGGAGGCTGAGACACAACTTGAAAATTCTGGATGATTATTTCGTGGAATTCTACGATGAGTTTTCTTTAGAGAATTACGTGTATCGAGAATCAAAAGATTGAGAAAATGGTAGGTCTTTTTTGGGTGGAAATATTTATGGGCTCACGGGAATCCAGTGCCCATGCTATGTTAAACCAAGTAATGGCTGATAAGATAAGTTTTCTAGTTATGAAAGTTAATGTCCAGTTTGTTACCAGTGGAGCTAGAACTGTTTTTGAATATGCAATTAGTTATTGCATATAAAATTGTTATAATTGCATATTATCATAATTGCATATTATTATAATTGCATATTATCATTGTTATAATTTTCTGGTTTTGTATTGTAAGCAATTGGTTGGGTAATGGTTGAATACTACTATTGTTCATGACTATTAACAACTATTTAATTATAGATCATTACATGAATATGTAATGAATTTAATTCTAAATTTCCATCTTCAAGCCTATATTTTCCCTCTCTGTTGAGACTATGATGAGAGTTAGAGGATTAGAGGGTTAGAGAGTTAGAGGGTTAGAGAGTTAGAAAGAGCCAATAAATCTGAGCTCATCATATTTTAAGCTAACATTGAGATAAAT
Organism: Beroe forskalii; assembly: GCA_011033025.1. Classification (NCBI taxonomy): domain Eukaryota; kingdom Metazoa; phylum Ctenophora; class Nuda; order Beroida; family Beroidae; genus Beroe; species Beroe forskalii. The sequence continues at coordinate 41,998 of WFMF01000214.1, forward strand.
TCTGACTACCTTTATTTTGGTTGAAATGATCAAAGGACAATAATAAAGAGTAAAGACACGACCAAAGTATGACAACATTGGAAATGCCAAATTCTACAACTATTACTTTGTACACTTAAAATTCGCTAGAAAACATTTTAAGATTTTCAGCACGTTTCTGACGAGTCAATTCAAAATTCTTTAACGCATACAAAAAGCTCAAAAAGGCATTCCTTCTGACTACAAGACAGCAGAAATTACATTTCAATTGTTGAGAAAAGAATCAAGAGAAGCTTATAACTTGTGGCCAAGATAGCTAAATACAGAGTCTGTAAAACGGTTCCTTTTGTTAAGCTGAAAGTATTGGATAATGGACCATGTCCCAAGTTGATTCTACCACTCCTTCTTCTAAACGCGTGGTAGTTGAGCGAATCAGTCAAACGAAGAACGGTCTGATGCACTGTCAAATACCCTAATAAGTTAATAAGCATACGTACCTACCTCGCTACACAGTCTACTGAGATACTATTTGGGTATACGCTTCAACTTTGTATGTTCCTGTATAATTATCTTATTATAAAACCACCTGACGGTTTCATCGGAGTCTATGATACTCTATCCTGATCCGGTCAATGTTGACATGGTAGTCTCACGACAGGTTTAGAGCGATTTAAAGGATGGTGCTATTTGCATAGAGTCGTGTTACTACACGCATTTTACCTTATCGGACATAATTATCACGGACTTTAGTTTCACGGACATAACTGCTATGTGTGCTCATCGGCAAAAATCAGTGGTTGTAAAAATGGCAGTAGTAATAACTTAGAGTTCTCGGCTTCCCCTCGCACTCTGAATAATTGAAATGTCGACATTTAAATCTTATAAAGCCCTGCTATCTGCAAGTTCGTCTGACGCGTCTAAAGTACATTTAGCCCCTCGGCTTGGGGACAAAACCGGATACATCCCTCGGGCTGCGCCCTCGAGAAGAATCCCAATATGAACAGTAAAGGCGCGTGTCTTCATATTTTATAGCTAACAAGCTCCTTAGGGGTGCTGTAAAGATCACCTTCTGCAATTCCCACTTGACCGCCATTTGCACGTGCGTGATACAGATTCAACAGTATACTTACGACCTACGTAGTAAACTGTACGAAATTTAAAATGATTCTCATTTCCCGAAGTCGCTGAACCTGCGTTACAACTTTATACGAAGTTACAACTCAGATACTAACAAGACGGTAGCTCACTTCGACAGTAATCGAGATTATTGTGCTTTAAAAGTTTAAATTTGATTAAACTATATCCCTTGCTAATGTTCCTCTTTCCAGACAAGCAGCAATTAAAGAATTAGCGGCGTACTAAACTAGTCGTTAAGTCGTAGCTTGTACGTAATATCTTAAATATAGTATCTTACTTTTGTGGTATTTAGACTAGATTTAATGTCCGTCTTGACCGTCATGTTATCTTGAATGCTAGGGTAGAGGAATTGAAGGACTGTAATAAAATGACAAGAATTTATTGAATGGCAAACTTTAATTTTTGAAACTTCGCAGTTAACTAGATCTCGATTGTACAACAAATTGTTAAAGGTCGCGAATAAAGGATAAATCTGCTGGCTGGTTGAGCAGGGAGGGAAATAAAGCACTCGTAAAATAGAACAATTATTATAAATATGCTCTCACCTAGATGAAAAGTCGAATATGAAACAAAACAAAACAACATATCAGCACGAAAGTTCTTGTAAATTGCTTCTTTTCATTTTCATTTCTCATTGTGTCCATTGTTATCTATCGATTGTACTCTAAAGGAACATGTCATCAACAATAGGAAAGATGATACCGGTGCAATATGCAACAACAAGATGTAAAGTGTAACAACAAGATGTAATGTGTAACAACAAGATGTAATGTGTAACAACAAGAGCTTTTGTTAGTGGGGCAAGCACTCAGCTGGCGAAAATATAAGGAAACTGCCACGACCCCTCTAAACTGTAGCTTCAAAAACTATACTCATAGCAACGATAAACATTAAATGTTGTTTAATCGGGATGAAACGACTCTTATAAAATGAGAATAAAAAGTTTCCGTGGGGAGACACGCATACCCCTGAACCCCTCGGTTATTGCGCGGAACTGGGGAATATAGGCACAGTTCCACGACTCTTCAGGTATTAATTAAAACAGCATAATTGCTGCAGAGTGGTTAGTTTGTCTTCGTGCGTCAAGAACATAATATCATTGCATATTATATTGTCTCTTTTTGAAGATTCAATTATCATAATAATTTTAATAAAACCACAGTCAAACGATTACATGATATGAAGGCGGGATTGACGAAAGCAGGCACAAGGAAACATGACTATAAAAGTGGTGTGCACTCACCAGGGCTGTCGAGAGGGGGCGTTACGGCGACAACTGTCGCGGGCCCCAGCTTCTCAGATAGGCCCAAAAATGCCAAGATAGACAAATATTTTTGATTATTGTATTGAGATTTGAGCAATTTCATTTACTCAAAACGTCTGGTTTCTGGGGGCTGCCGCCCCCATACCCCTGCTATCATATTGTAGTGGAACTGCTTTCTTGATGAGTTGATGTTGCTTTGACATGAAACGTCAGATATCAAAAAATAGTGAGAAATGCCATTGATGCAGTGGAATTGCTTTCTTGATGTTGCCTCGACATGAAACGCCAAATAGAGACAAACATGCTAATGAGACGGTCATTCCATTGACTGAGAACGTCTGGTTTCTGGGGGCTGCCGCCCCCAGACCCCTGCACTGAATGAAAAATGGCTCATTGTGGAATAGAGAATAGGCCCCTGGTAGGAATGTCGCCGGCCCCTAAAATCCTCTCAACGGACCTGGCACTCATACCCATATTAAGTGTGTAGTGTGTACATGGGTCGATAAAAACGCCTGTTCTTTTGACTGCACGCACAGTAAAATGCACATTGATCATTGCATTTGCACCCATAATACCGCAGTAGACACAATAACTGAAAACGAAATCAAAGCCAATAGTAAAGTTAGTCTCGTGATTATACCATATTATTATTTCTAGCCCTTATTATTATTATTCGCCCTTTGCTATGTCATGATTAAAGCAATATAATGTAAATGTAATTAATTATAAATTATGAATAAACGCAATTACATCCTAGACTATACCCCGCGACGAAACATAGGCGATTATTTTCAACAATTTAGCAGCATGCACAATGTAAATGACATCATTACGACCGCCTGTTTGTTCTGAGCGCATTGAATCCCCTCCAGTTTAACCAGTTATTATTAAATTCCTAACCGCACAGAATGCAGCACACTCAAACTCTTACAAATGTTTTACTCTATGTGTTTTTATTTGTTTACCTCCCTAATTATTCCTACAACTAATTAATATTATCACAACGAGTTGATCCATAATATCCAAATAGTATCCATGTTTGATTATGCACCCAATTATCTCCACCTTTATTAGCACTATTAATTTCTGATAATACACACTCAACTTCATGAGAGACTTTCTGTAACTTGTAAGGATCGTAAAATTCAATAACAAAGCCTAGGGCCTATAGGTTTGGAAAATAAATAAAAGAAATTAATTAATTACCCTGGTTTCTCCCAATTAGGGCTCCCGTACTTGCCAGCCCCATTAAAAAATCAAGAAACTGTCTATATAAAATAATAAACATTGCAAGGAATTTTTCACCTAGGATTATGCCTTGCTGTATAGAACACCACCAAAACCGTTGGACGGTTGGTCTAGTAACCCCCCGCTGGTTTGGATGTGATCAGCCCATTTTGTCTCTTTTCAGGTTCCGTTGTCACATCCAAATCCGCGGGGGGTTACTAGACCAACCGTCCAACGGTTTTGGTGGTGATATCTTGACAGATGTATTTAGTTTAAACCCATGTTACTCGGACCCCCGTTATTCGACCCCCGTTATTCGACCCCCTTTTTCGGACCCCCGTTATTCGGATCCCCGTTATTCGGACCCCTTAATTCGGACCCCGTTATTCGGATCCCCGTTATTCGGACCCCCGTTATTCGGACCCCCGTTATTCGGACTCCCGTCATTCGGGCCCCCGTTATGCGGACCCCTGTTATTCGGACCCCCGTCATTCGGACCCCCGTTATTCAGACCCCAGTTATTCAGACCCCCGTTAGTCGTATTTAAACTCATTTCAACATAATCAAGTCGAAAATCCCGTGTAAACATAAATTTCTTCAAATCCCCTAATTTCTACAAAACGTCCGTGTGTACTCACGTGCTGAAATATGGCAACTAGATCTAATTTCACGTGCATTAGTCGTATTTAAACTCATTTCAACGTAATCAAGTCGAAAATCCTGTGTAAATATCAATTTCTTTAAATCCCCTAATTTCTACAAAACGTCCGCGTCAACTCACGTGCTCCACTAGTTCATCGTATATTTCCCATCCCTATTCACTGCAAGACATGGAGAAACCATTATCAGTAGACCATCGTATCACAGAATAGGATTACAGTACAATTTTCGCCATAAACGTAATTTCAATCAATTTGCAGTTCAATTTTTAGAAGCCTCCCACAACAATCTTCGACCGATCGCCCTGAAACTCGTTTTATAGCTAAATCTTAAGGTCTTAAAAGCAGCATATCAAAGTAAAACATAATCCGATGAAAACTATTTGAGTTAGAGATGTCCAAAGTAGCGCAAAATAGCGTTCTATCGCAAAATACGCTATTTTAGTGGTTTTACGCGATTTGATGACGTCATCACAGCACCCAAATAGACTCAAACCAACTTCCCATATAGCCTATAAGACAATTCCACCTTAGTACAACATACTTTGACCGGTCTCATATCAAGATAAGTTGCAGTTCTTGACACCTCGCTCATTTAACTTTTGTCCTATAATTTGGAAATCGATTTTTCACCGTACCTTAGAAAATCGCGTATATCTCGATGAAAAATCGAGATAGCCCAATAATCCGTTTGATTTTCTGAAAGCTCTTTAAATTTGCTAAAAATTGTTCCGAAAAATCAGACCTCTATCTCCTTTCCTTCTTGGTGAAAAATGCGCTCGAAATTAGCCTATTTTCGCTAAAAAAGAAATAAAATTTCGCTAAGTTGATGACGTCATAGTGACGTGAAAATGACGTCACCAGAACTTCTCTTATAGCCTATAACATTTTCCCATCTTAGATCAACAAAACCTGACCTCGATCATGGCTCTACCATTTCCCGTTCTTGACATCTCGGCTTTCCAAATTTGCTCCCAATTATCATGATATTATATATTATTATTATGCTTATATCACCCTGTGACACTCAAATCTCTAACTTATACCCCTGGCCAGTCTTTTTTATTACCGCGGGGGGTTACCGCCCTGGCCAGGGCGGGAATATCGAAACATGGCAAGGAATTTTTCTCGAGGAATCTTACTAGGCTAGTTGTGGCTGATGCTCATTGTCGTGGACTTAAAAGCGGAGTTCATGAACGTTTAACTTTCTATGAATGTAGTTTGAGTGATTCTTATTCCAAGTTCGTGATGTGTCTATAAAGTAACTAGAAACTAAAGTACATAGAAACGCACCTATCGGGTCCATTAGAATATGGAAGTAACCCAAATTCAAAATGGTACGGCCCGAAGTGCGAGGGTCTAAACGAATATTAATTAGATCAGGCTAGTTTCTAGGCTCTCCAAAACCGGGACGGTTGTCGTAATAACCCCCTGCTGATTTGGTGACGTCAGTCCATTTCTTTCGGTTGGAACCAACGTAACTAAACCTCACGCATTCCGGAAACAAAGTTCTAACTTGGATTACTAGAACTGACCGATTTCCCTAATTTCTACAAATCGTCCACGTGAACTCACGTGCTGAAATGTAGCACTCAGATCTAATTTCATGTGCATTAGTCGTATTTGAACTCATTTTAACGTAATCAAGTCGAAAATCGCGTGTAAATATAATTTTCTTGAAATCCCCTAATTTCTACAAAACGTCCACGTGAACTCACGTGATTCACTATTTCATCGTAAATTTCCCACATTAAGTCACTGAGAGACATGAGGAAACCATTATTAGTTCACCATCGTATCACAGAATAGGGCTACAGTAAAATTTTTTCGTCATAAACATAATTACAACCATTCTGCAGCTCAATTTTTTTAAGGGCTTCAGATGACGACATATTTCAGCCGATCGCTGTGAAACTCGTTTTATAGCTAAATCTCGAGATCTAAAAGCAAAATATCGAAGTAAAACATATTCCGATGAAAACTTTCTGAGTTAGAGATGTTCAAAGTAGCGCAAAATTGCGTTTTATCGCAAAATACGCTATTTTAGTGGTTTTACGCGATTTTGATGACGTCATCACAGCACCTAAATAGGCTCAAACCAACTTCCCATATAGCCTATAAGACAATTCCGCCTTAGTACAACATACTTTGACCGGTCTCATCTCAAGATAAGTCGCAGTTCTTGACATCTCTCTCGTTTAAGTTTTGTCCTAAATTTTCGACATCGATTGTTTACCGCACCTTAGAAAATCGCGTAGATCTCGATGAAAAATCGAGAAAGACCAATAATCCGTATGATTTTCTGAAAAGCTCTTTAAATTTGCTAACTCCTATTTGGAAAAATCAAGAAGCTATCTCCTTTCCTTCTTGGTGAAAATGCGCTCGAAAACGACCTATTTTCGCTAAAAAAGCAGTAAAATTTCGCTAAGTTGATGACGTCATAATGACGTCATAATGACGTCACCAGAACTTCTCTTATAGCCTATTACATTTTCCCATCTTATATCTACAAAACGTGACCTCGATCATGTCTCTACCATTTGTAGAACTTGAGATCTCATCGATTTAAATTGGGTCACAAATTATCTTATATATTATTATTATTAATATTATTATTAGGCTCTCCAAAACCGAGACGGTTGTCGTAGTAACCCCCTGCTGATTTGGTGACGTCAGTCTATGTCTTTCGGTTGGAACCAATGTAACTAAACCTCACGCAGTCCGAAACAACGTTATTCTAACTTGGAATTACTAGAATTGACCAATTCCCTAATTTCTACAAATTGTCCACGTGAACTCACGTGCTGAAATGTAGCACCCAGATCTAATTTCAGGTGCATTAGTCGTATTTGAACCCATTTCAACGTAATCAAGTCGAAAATCGTGTGTAAATATCATTTTCTTGAAATCCCCTAATTTCTACAAAACGTCCACGTGAACTCACGTGATTCACTATTTCATCGTATATTTCCCACATTTAGTAACTGCGAGACATGAAGAAACCATCATTAGTTCGTCATCGTAACACAGAATAAGGCTAAAGTACAATTTTTCATCATTAACGTAATTTCAACCATTTTGCGGCTCAATTTTTAGAGGCTTCGCATGACGACATATTTCGACCAATCACCTTGAAACTCGTTTTATAGCTAAATCTCGAGGTCTGAAAGCAAAATATCGAGGTAAAACATATTCCGATGAAAACTCTCTGAGTTAGAGATGTTCAAAGTAGCGCAAAATAGCATTTTATCGCAAAATACGCTATTTTAGTGGTTTTACGCGATTTTGATGACGTCATCACAGCACCCAAATAGGCTCAAACCATCTTCCCATATAGCCTAAGCCACAATTCCGCCTTAGCACAACATACTTTGACCGGTCTCATCTCAAGATAAGTCGCAGTTCTTGACATCTCACTCGTTTAAAGTTTAGTCCAATAATTTGGAAATCGATTTTTCACCGTACCTTAGAAAATCGCGTATATCTCGATGAAAAATCGAGATAGCCCAATAATCCATATGATTTTCTGAAAGCTCTTTAAATTTGCTAAAATTGTTCCGAAAAATCAGACCGCTATCTCCTTTCCTTCTTGGTGAAAAATGCGCTCGAAATTAGCTTATTTTCGCTAGAAAAGAAACAAAATTTCGCTAAGTTGATGACGTCATAGTGACGTGAAAATGACGTCACCAGAACTTCTCACATAGCCTAAGCCACACTCCCATCTTAGATCAACAAAACTTGACCTCGATCATGACTCTACCATTTGTAGAACTTGAGATCTCATCGATTTAAATTGGGTCACAAATTATCTTATTATTATTATTATATAAACTCCTGTGACACTGAATTCTCTCATATATAGCCCTGGCCAGTTACGTTACTGTAGCGTGCGATTTAAGTATACGCGTATCTATAAGAACGGTTGTTCTAGACCTAAAATTTTACGACGAATCGTTCTAGATAGGTCCTGACTCTCTATTTCTTTTTATTTTTCTGATATGCAGGGGGTTACCGCCCTGGCCAGGGCGGGAATTAAACTCCTGTGACACCGAATTCTCTCATATATAGCCCTGGCCAGTTACGTTACTGTAGCGCCCGATCTAAGTATACGCGTATCGATAAGAACGGTTGTCCTAGACCTAAAATTTTACGACGAATCGATCTAGATAGGTCTCGACTCTCTATTTCTTTTTATTTTTCTGATATGCAGGGGGTTACCGCCCTGGCCAGGGCGGGAATTCATAATAGACATCGATTAAAACGTCGGGGTTCTGCTTTAGAACGTGTTTATGCAGAGCAGAAACGTGAAAATCAGAAAAGAAACGTTTTGACTGAGAAATTGGTGGAAATTACTCACAAATTCTCTAAAACCTTAGAAAACGTGCACTTTCAGACCAGTGCTCGAATGTTGCTGAGTCAAGACACATTTAATTCGAATAATTATCCGAATTTTGAACTGAATTATATGCTGAGTTTAAGAACCATTTTTCTGTAATCAGTAATGAGTTATGCTGAATTATGCTGAATTTAAGAACCATTTTGTGTAATATCCATAGCGGATATTCTGACGTCATATCCGGTGTACACTGTACACAAACAGTGGCATGGGTCTGTACGGCATACCATTGCCGGTGTACACTGTACAGTGGCATGGGTCTGTACGGCATACCATTGCCGGTGTACACTGTACAGTGGCATGGGTCTGTACGGCATACCATTGCCAGTGTACACTGTACAGTGGCATGGGTCTGTACGGCATACCATTGCCGGTGTACACTGTACAGTGGCATGGGTCTGTACGGCATACCATTGCCGGTGTACACAAACAGTGGCATGGGTCTGTACGGCATACCATTGCCGGTGTACGTACACTGTACAGTGGCATACTATTGCCGGTGTACACTGTACAGTGGCATGGGTCTGTACTATACCATTGCCGGTACAGTGGCATGGGTCTGTGTACGGCATACCATTGCCGGTGTACACTGTACAGTGGCATGGGTCTGTACGGCATACCATTGCCGGTGTACACTGTACAGTGGCATGGGTCTGTACGGCATACCATTGCCGGTGTACACTGTACAGTGGCATGGGTCTGTACGGCATACCATTGCCGGTGTACACTGTACAGTGCATGGGTCTGTGGCATACCATTGCCGGTGTACACACTGTACAGTGGCATGGGTCTGTACGGCATACCATTGCCGGTGTACACTGTACAGTGGCATGGGTCTGTACGGCATACCATTGCCGGTGTACACTGTACAGTGGCATGGGTCTGTACACCATTGCCGGTGTACACTGTACAGTGGCATGGGTCTGCATGGCATACCATTGCCGGTGTACACTGTACAGTGGCATGGGTCTGTACGGCATACCATTGCCGGTGGCACACAACAGTGGCATGGGTCTGTACGGCATACCATTGCCGGTGTACACTGTACAGTGGCATGGGTCTGTACGGCATACCATTGCCGGTGTACACTGTACAGTGGCATGGGTCTGTACGGCATACCATTGCCGGTGTACACAAACAGTGGCATGGGTCTGTACGGCATACCATTGCCGGTGTACACTGTACAGTGGCATGGGTCTGTACGGCATACCATTGCCGGTGTACACTGTACAGTGGCATGGGTCTGTATATATTGCCGGTGTACACTGTACAGTGGCATGGGTCTGTACCATACCATTGCTCAACTGTACACTGTACAGTGGCATGGGTCTGCACGGCATACCATTGCCAGTGTACACTGTACAGTCCGTTGCAGGGGACATGGGTCTGTACGGCATACCATTGCTGGTGTACACTGTACAGTGGCATGGGTCTGTACGGCATACCATTGCCGGTGTACACTGTACAGTGGCATGGGTCTGTACGGCATACCATTGCCGGTGTACACTGTACAGTGGCATGGGTCTGTACGGCATACCATTTTGTTAATAACTGCTCGGATTTAGTCATCATTCGGCATGAGACTGGAAAGGCGGTATATTTGGGAGGAAAAATGCGACCTGACATTAATTGAACTTATCGACACTGACTACAATTATACCTATTCGATTATCCTAAAATTTTGTGACAAAAGTATTCTTAATCTAACACGTGCTATTTTTAATTTTATTACAATCTCACGCATCCTAACTATCTAGAACTTTCTAACCATCTAGAACATTCTAACAATCATTCTATCAATCTCACACATTCTAACCATCCAACCCCATTCTAAACACATTCTAACACCCCGTCTAACACGTTCCCACCCCTAAAGCACGGTGCGCTAGCAGATACCTACAAGTTCGTTGCCCCCACAATATTCGTGATAATGACGGTGTGTGAGTGTATCAGACTCTACTTCGGTTACCTGGGCAACCTACAGGAGCGGGTGCCAGAGCTAGCTGCCTTCTGGATGGTAACCCTCATCCTCCAGATCCCGCTCTGTCTGCTCTCAATCCTCAACTCAGACGCTAACGTGCTGCCACTCGAGATGCGTACTGCGTAGGATGGGGAGTAGCTTTGTGGGAGGAAGTGAGTTGAGGGGGGAAGGCAAACTTTGGCAAATGCTTCCATTGTTGGGGAAGCGGGGTAGACGTGGGAGGGGGAGGGAGAATAGTTTGGGTGAGAGTAATGGATGAATAGTGGAAGTGAGTTATCGGGAATAGAATGGGTGGGAGTAAGTAGCTTGTTTGGGATCACATGGAGAGGATAGCGTGGGTGGGAGTGAGTGGAAGGGGATGAGCTTGTTTTTGTTTTGTTTTTCTCTTTCCCTGTTTCAAATCCGCCCGTTGGAGATGTCTGTTCACTCCATCCTCCTTGCTTTTCTGGTTGTAGAACTGCTCATCTCCACGGTTACCATCCGGCACATGTCCGTGGTCCAGGAGACTAAGTTCAACCTCCTGCACGATCCTAACAGACAGCTGGATGACGATGTGGTGTCAGACAACCCGAGGGGGTCTTCTATGTAGATCATTTACATTCTTAGTGTGTCAATAAATAGTAGCTAAAGAAAATACAGCCTTGCTGTGACACTGGCTCATCTTATGTTAAAATTATTAGAATTAGAGCAAATTGAATTATAATTAGCAGCATATAATTTTATTGGTGATGGTCCGGTCTGCACATGCAATTCACAGAACTATTTCAGACGACAAATATTGTCTTTTTATTTGACATTCTACTTAGATAAGAATATTCGTTTTCTATTTAATTTTATTACACTATAGATATTGCAGAGCGTTCACAGATGTTATTTTATTTATTTGTTTTTATTTTGTATTGACTATATATTGTTATTTACAAACAAGCTAAAATTACAACTATTTAAACAGCTGTATTAATGCCTGTTGCTTTTTTCGAATTACTATTAGTACTAATGTTTAGTAGGATGTTACCCCAATAAGAAATTGAAATACATTTTTAGGCCGATTGCTTGAATAACTTTGCACAACATAAATCAGTTTCGGACCGAAAGTGCTGCGCGCGAATTTTGACCTTTTCACTCATGAAACCATTTGGGAATGTCCTATCGATACCAAAATTTGCATGGATACAGTTTGTGGCATATGAGTATGACAGCGTCTGTGAAAATTTGAAGCATTTTTATCCAAAAATGAAGATATTGCAAAATATAAAGTCAGTTTTAGGACCGAAACTGGCAGGTTCGGTCCGAAACTGACTACATTCTGTTACAGCTTGGTCATTTTTAAATGATGAAAATGCTTCAAATTTTCACAGACGCTGTCTTATACCATAAACTGTATCCATGCAAATTTTTATATCGATTGGACATTAAAAAATCGTTTTATGCGTGAAATGGTCAAAATTTGCGCGCAGCACCTTCGGTCCGATTCCGAAATGCGCCAGCGGGTTAGACATCGTCTGAAAAATTCATGTTGTGCATGATTTCATGTTGTGCACAGTTGCCCTAACCAGCGCCCTGGTTTCGCGCACGGAGTGCGCGGCGCGGCACCCCTGGTTAGGGGAAGTGCACAGTACTGAAAGTGAATAATAGGATTTTACCCTACCCTCCGCCGCGCGCAACACGAATTTCAAATTTCCGAGTGTTGCGCGCTAGTGATACGTGAAATCCATCTAAAAGGTGTTGCCTTTAAAAAATAAACCCCCTCTGGTTGCTGAACTGAGAACGTTTCCTAAGCCCGCATAGGTGTGTGTACGCGCCGCGCGCTTCCCTGAGGAAGCGCGACCTTGCCTGCCCCGGCTCTGCGAGTGCGAGTTGGGGCGCGCGCACTGCGCAGGGGGCCAGGCACAAGGCAACGTCTGGCAAGTTAAGTCTTGACCTCTGAAGAGGCGCGCTCGCTTTGCCAGACGTTGCATTGCTTGGTTGCTAAACACGTATATCCCTGTGTGGCTCGCGCGGTGCGCTTCCCCATAGGGAATTAGGGAAGCGCGCGGCGCGTACACACACACACCTATGCGTGCTTAGGAAGTTGCCTGGCCCCCTGCGCGCGCGCCCCGACTCGCAAATATGGGGCAGGCAACGTCGACGTTGCCTGCCCCATATTTGCGAGTGCGAGTCGGGGCGCGCGCGCAGGGGGCAAAATGGGGCCAGGCTACGTGAACGTCTGGCAACGTTGCCAGATGTAGCCTGGCCCCATCCGCGCGTGACCATGGACCAGATTGCTGGCAGTGAACTTGTCAGGCTTCGAATGACACAACAGTGAACTTGAAGTTGAGTGTTGAGGTACCTACCTCCTAGGTACCTACCTTCAAGCGAGTGTTGGTGGCTGGGTTGAAAGTGAAACTTCGGTATCTCTCCCATATAAACGGCTCTGAGTGACGTCACAGATCTATATGTCAATTTTTCTGTATCCTAAACTTAACCATAGCCCTAAACAAAACCCTAACCTTAATCCTAACCTTAACCCTAACAAATCCTGACCCTAATCCTGACCCTAACCCTAGTCCTTAAAGCGCTAGGTGCGCTTAATTATATTTTTCTGAGTGACGTCATTGTCATAGATAATGAAGGCTCCCGTTTATATGGGAGACGTACCGAAACTTCTAAATATCATTATCATGAAATTGAAAAATAGAATAAAATGGATTATGTAGTAAAAAGATTTAGATAATGTCTGTAACTGTAAGGGGCCGTCCATGAAGGACGTCCGCAATGAGTGGTATATGAGTATGACGTACCAGTAGCAACGTCAATAACTCACTACATAATCATATGATAATGACGTCATGTCATCCCACCCGCCTATTTCTCGCGCGTGGCGTATAGTCATAACATTATTATTCAACATTAAAATGGCAGATACTTTCGAGTTTTGGCGCTAAATTCTGTAACAGCTTATTAACCAATAACCAAGGATATCTCCTGTAAGTGTATGATTTTCTTCTTTTTAACCTGACTTGTAGTTCTTAAACATATTCATTATTTATTATTTCGAGCAGGACTAGCACGTCATGTAGTACTAGTAGTTCACAGTCACGCACAGGGTTCACGACTTCAAGTTCTTGATATTCTTCTAGTCCTAGTTCTAGTATCAATTCTAGCTCTAGTTCTAATCATATGGATATGATAGGTGAATGGGACGTTTTCTAGGGACTGGGAATGAAACTACTGAACAGATCTGCGCCTGTATTCTGATAAGTCCACGAATCTCAAGAGCTTTTCGGACCATTTTAACTTGCCACAGAGACTATAAATATTGGGGCACTCGTTTCCGCTGAGGCTGATTCTTTACTGGAGTTCCTTTAGCTTTTCTCTGATTTTTCGCTGAGCATCTCAGATCCGTGAGTAGCTGATGTTAAGTCCGTTTCCGGCCCAAGAAACCATGATCAGGGCTGAGTCTGTAACCTTAACCTTCATCTGGTTGTGAGAGTCGTCCTGAAACACGCACAGTTACTTTAACATTATAATATGACAATTAGTACCTTTTCACTTTGAGAGATACTAGATAGGCTACCAGCGACGACACGGTAGCAACGAGAGCTGTGCTAATTAATGTTCCTTACGTTCATTAAGAAGAGGGTTCATTAAAAATAAACAATAAAGCAATATTATAGCAAGAACAAAGTGGTAATGAGTACCAGCAAAAATCAGTCAAAACAATAGGACCTCCAAATCATTCCATGGATCCCAACTCACCCTGTGTTTGGAGGGAATCCAAGGAATAGCCTGGAAGAAGCAGTAAAGTGTCACCCCCTCTTCCTCCTCCCTATTATCCTTGTAAACCTTGGCTCTCCACACCCCATTCAGCACCAGGGAGACCCCTCTACCAGCCCTCCTCAACTCTGCAGTTCCCAGGAAGGGGTGGGTGAACTCCCCCAGGAGATCCCTCGAGTGGAGTCTGGTGAGGTGCGAGGGGTGCAGGGGGGCGGAGGAGGAATGTTGGGAGAAGCTGCCACCCACTTGGGCGTGCACCAGGTTAGGGTGGTCCTGTGGTACTTCCCTGTCCCTGCTGCAACCTGTGAAATGGATACTGGATAGGTGAACCAGCTTTCCGCAACATCATGATGAACAAGTAAAAGTTGATATGGTCATGTAAAACACCCTTCCTTCCTGTTATTCGTGCGATGTAAGCCCTCGATGTATATGTGTGCACAAGGATTGATCGATAAAAATGCGCAAAAACTACAGAAATTGGGAGAAATTCTGTGAAAAGTCAATTGCACGCACTTTAAAATGCGTGTCTTTATCGATCCCTTCATGGAACCATGCATGTTCCCACACACAGGGGTAAATCCTCTCTCAACTCACCACAGCGGCGGAGTTTATCGTCTATAATCCTCCGTTTTGCAGCACTCAGCTCCCCGTTGAGGACCACTTCCGACACTACGATCTCCAAAGCACCTGTCAGGGTGGAACACATGTTAAACAAGGAATCGAAGCTGAGGGGCTTCGTACAGGTCATTGCTATTGCAACGAATGCGATTATACAGCCAAGATTTAGCTTCATATCATATCATTTGATCTCCGGACACTTCAAGCTCATTTCCGAACCATAACCCTGAACCCTGAACCTATAAACTCTTATCCTGAACCTGATCCTAACCGTAACCTTTTGCTTGGAGTTGACAACTGAAATAAAAGTGTCGTGCAATGACATGTGAGATGAAGTGATGTGATATAAAATATCGTGAGATAAAGTTGTCGTGAGATGAAGTTATCGCGAGATAAAAAGATGTGAGATAAAGCGTCGTGAGATCAAGTGTCGTGATATGAAGTGTCCCGGGATAAAATGTGAGAAAATGTGTCATGAGATAAAGTGAGATGAGAAAAAGCGAGATGAGATTAAGTGAGATGAACTGACGTGAGATAAAGTGTCGTGAGATAAAGTGTCGTGAGATTAAGTGTCGTGAGATTAAGTGTCGTGAAATGATATTAAGTGAGATAAAGTGCCATGAGGCATGAGATAAAATGAGATAAAGTGTTATGAGATTAAGTGAGATGAGATAAAGTGAGATGAGATAAATTAATAATAATGATAATAAAGTGAGATGAAGTGTCGTGATATAAAGTGCCATGAGATAAAGTGCCATGAGATAAATGTGCTATGAGATAAAGTGAGATGAGATAAAGTGTCATGTTTCCCACCTATAAGAAGGCGGAGGGTGGGGTTGCCGCCTGAGAAGGCGTAGAACACCCCGGTCTCTGACTCCGGATAAAGGCTTATCTTTGAGTGATGCACGTCGTAGAGGTTACCAGAGTGACCGTACTCCACCCCGCCGTTACCTGGCAACGACACGTGTTTTAAGCTTAACTTCAAGCCCTCCTAGTTGATATCATTTACTGGAAGATGTTAAGTTGTCTATGATTGCATGATTATTAAGCGGTTACATGTCGAAGTGGTGACCGTATACCGCAACTTACATGGTCGAGGCGACAGCCGAGACTGTGTAAGTTGGATAATGGACGAGGCGTGCCGAGTTCATTATCGAAGGTATACGGTCACAGCTGAGATCATGGAACCGGATTATACCCCGACCGGAAACAGCTGGGCCCTACTCTTCTCTGTCCAAACAACAGTATTTCTTCTCACTCGGGTCTGACGACCCTCGTCCAGATTCAACGCTTAAGTAGATTTTTGAGTGCTCCTTTATAAAATCAAATTTAATTTTAAACTATTTTGCACTGTAATTCAATGGAGACCGTATAACCAAACTTACACGGTCGCTAAAACAATCTTGGGAGGGGTATAATCATTATTAACAATGAGATATGCTCGGTCCAAAGTACAGCACTTCTGTACTGTAGTTTGTAGATTTTAAGACATCACGTACCTATCATGAACTGGAAGATGAACCAGCCAAGTCCGTATCCGCTGCACTTAGAACTCCAACCCTTGAATGTCTCCGACATGGCTGAAACAACAGACTGGTAATTTAAACTCAGACAAGGAAACAACAGACTGGTAATCCAAAGACAAAGGAAAAGAGAACAGCAATCTAAAGCAGTCACTCAAGTCGTTCCTGGTGGTTTTAAAGGAAGAACATCAATCTAAAGCAGTCATTCCAGTCATTTCTGGTGGTTTTAAGAACGTGGTTTAGAATTTAAAACTGGTAAATGAGAGATCAGCCTGTGTCTAATTTTATGATGGTACTATAATGATACAGTATTTTTTACCAATCATGGTATTTGGTGATAAAAAAGGACACGAAGGTATGAATCGGCATATCGATGCCACATGTCACTTCGCCATCAACATTCAACACTTGCACTGCATGTCACATGGTGATTTCACGTGATCATGTCACTTGGCAGGTAGCCAAGTAAGACTGTCACGTGACCTGACCTTGTCGCACGCACAATATCCTTGCAGCACGTTGTATGTCAGTAGAGGCTGCCATGTTTTAGAAGCTGCCATGTTCTGATAACAATACCCCATACTTTCCTCAGAAGGTCAGGAGAGCCTCCCTGACGGGTCATATCCTATCCTATACAATAGGAATGCAGAAGTAATTAGCTGATTAATGGTCAGCTATGCAGTTTCAGCTGAAGTACAGCCTTCAATGTTCAATTATTTAATCATTGTCTTTTCTTTCCCAAACGTTATGTCCCTTTGCCATCGACACAGTTCTCATAATTTGAATTACAAGCTCCAAGCCAAATGTCTAATTTAACATTTTCCAAGAATATTATCCAAATATCCAAGAGGTTTCCTCTGTGTTTTTTTCGATGCGTCTTTATCGATTCATTATAAACCAACCTAATGAGTTATAACGAGACAAACATATGATGACAAAAAGGCTTGTCATCCTTGCACTCATCAGTCCAAGAATAGACAGGATCGTTAAAAACATCAGTACAACAATAGACAGTATCGTTAAACACCCGTTTATCCAAAGCATGTCGAATATATGACTACCTTAAACGCTTGCGGAGGACTCTCATGGTCTTTTTACATGTGCCGACATGTCCATTAGTTTTCTCCGTCACGATAATATGACTCATACATCATTTGGAAATAGAGATGCCGTCAGATTCGCATTCCTCGTGTAGAACTATAAAGTGGAAATGGAAATGGTAGATGGTTGTAACCATGTTGCCTGGTAACTGACTGGTAGCTGCCTGGTACCTACCACATAATTGCTTGGTAATTGCCTGGTAACTGCTAGGTAACTGTCGCTGGTACTCTTGACATAAGAGAGATAAAACTTGGGCTGTCTTTCAACCTTTTTTGCGATACTATCTACATGCTTTTCACCTATATGGAGTGCTATGCCAGAAGCTGTATTTTCTATCATCATATCCTTGGAGTATACAGTCAGTGCATTCTCGCACCTGGCATAGTAAACCAGACAGTTTTACAGGCTAACGGATCAGTGTTTTAATTTTCATTCTAAGCTTTTTTAGTCTTTTGATGTTCTTGCAAATCCTTTTGGTATTTATCAACAGTCTACGCCCAAAGAATAAATTTAAACATCGTGACCTGTGCTTAGTCAGGCCAGAATCAAGTCATCAGAAGTCAAATATTTTTCTTCATTCATAATATCAAATCTAACAGCCATGCTCTTTCTGGTAATCCTGTAAAGGAGATTTTTCCCATTGCATTAAGAGCAATGTGCAATATGCATTAATGGCCATTGCCAATATGCGTTATCAAATGCCAATATGCATTTGTGCATGACAGTACACAATGTACTAAGTACTAAGTACTAGGTACAGTACTATCTTGTCTACTGCTTACAAATGTAGCTGGTAACTTATCGGATGCCTGCAAAAGCGCGCCTCATTACCGTTAATTTCCGACTTCCTGTTAACTATTGAGGCATCATCAAATCACTTCAGAGAAACTCTAAACAGAAACATAATCTGCGATTGTTACTTCAACTTGAAAAAGAAAAGAGACACTGCAGTGGGGAATAAACTTGATAGAAGATAATCCTAGGACCACCTAAAATTGCTTCAAATCCCGCTGGAAGGTGTACAATTTGATAGGAAGCGCTGAAAATGACGCACTACCAGCCACGTGACCCTTGTTAGTAAAGAAGGCGGCTGCAATTTAAACAATCAGCTCGATTATAACCAGCAGTTGCCTGAGATCGCGGTGACATACCATCTCTGCTCCCGTTGCACGGATCAAACACTTGTCCGTGCGAGCATTTGAAGTGTTTTTATGCTGATTGAAGATACCCCATTAATTAGTGATCAACGATCATCGCTTTATTGTTGTATTGATGTTTAATGGGGATATACCGGCTGACGCCTCAGCAGCCATTCTCAGTGGATAGGAAGCTGTCGGCTGCCCCTTGTCAAATTGTCTCTGTCTTTTTGTCAAATTGTCTCCTTTTTCGTCAAAAATTCTGTATTTCCTCGAATTCGGGCTGAGAATTCTTTTGGGAAGGCCTTGAGATCGTCATTTAATGTTTGCAGCCCGCTGCTTGTGTCGACATTACGCCGACTTGAACATGGTTGCGTTGTGTGGAATTTATCCCGCATAATCGGAACTTTCACCCCATAGGGCAGCCCTGAGTCCAGCCAGTATCTCAGTTTATTGAACCACAGAGCCCCGATCCTAAAAGCCTCACTCATCATAACTTATCAGACCTCCTAACTATGCCTGAATAGAGGGTACCCTAGCGGTGAAGCACGACATTATGTTATTATCACTGCGTAAAAACTACCTAAAGTCCTTCGTCCCCTTAGAGGACCCCCCAAAGAGAGGGACTAAATGGTTAAATAGTCCGGTGTTTATTAGGATGCCACCTTGGAGCCTATACTACCACCGCTATGGCTTGTGGCCTGGTGACGTCATTATCAGGGAATAGAGTGTTCAGTTGTCATCCACCCATCATTCGTGTCAGAAGCTCCTTTTACTGCGAGATATTATGCGGGGTCATATAGCACAGGAGCGATGGAGGCTTCGTTATTGTATTGGTGGGCATTGGGCATCTGACATGACAAGTGACAGACATGGTGGGCGTCTGACATGAATAATGTCTGACATGACTAATGACTGACATGACTAGTGTCTGACATGACAAGTGACTGACATGACTAGTGTCTGACATGACTAGTGTCTGACATGACTAGTGTCTGACATGACTAGCATCTGACATGACTAGTGTCTGGCATGACTAGTGACTGACATGACTAATGTGTGTCATGACTAAGGTCTGACATGACTAGTGTCTGACATGACTAGTGAATGATATGACTAGTGTCTGACATGACTAGCTTCTGACATGACTAGTGGCTGACATATCTAGAGTCTGACAAGACTAGTGTCTGACATGACTAGTGTCTGACATGACTAGTGTCTGACTTGACTAGTGTCTGACATGACTAGTGTCACCCAAATGAATAAGATATTCAGTGATGTAGATTCCACATATTATTCCAAGTATTCGGAGTATGTTTTTGATTGCAGACTGACGACAGATGACTACTGTACATCATTAGACCGGCAAGCGTCATTGGGGCTAAATTGCTAAGTGTTTTGCCTTGCACACACCACGCCTTTTAAAAACAGTCTGTCCTAATAAGTTTATATCACGCTTTGTAAATGGAGTCCATTCGTTTAAAAATCTGTAGACAATAAACGTAGAATGTCTTTTCTGCCCTTTGTAGAGTGTAGACTATTTTTTCAAAAAAAGGGGGGGGGGGAGCACAGCTGATAATGGTTGAGCCAAAATGTCCAGCCTAAGGGCTAATTTCACAGTTGAGCCCCTAGACCTTTTGAGTTTTGGCGCCTTCATGACACGTATTTGTTGTCTTCAATAGTGAATTCTCCAACCAAAAAGTTGGCCCATCTTTGGTTCAACCATTATCTCGAAAACACGTTTTCCAAAGTTTTCATGGGTGAACCCCCCTTACTACTTAGTAACTCACCGCATTGGCTTACTTATTTTCCGTAAAATATCATACTTTGTTCAAGTTTTTGCAAGATAATAAGTGCATTCAGAATCTCATGTCAACGCAATAAGGTGGTAAAATGTCAGTTTTCATACACTAGCAACGCACGGGCATGGGAAATGAGGCAGAATCTCGCTAGCAAAAACACGTTACGTGTAGATCTCAGCTTTCAACATGAAAACCGAATTTGAGTTTTAAAACTTTTACCCTTTTTTAATGCGTTTGGTTCGAATATTAATGTTTACCGATTTATAATTAAAATCAGTTTTTTGCGTCGCATGCTGACATGCATTAGTTTTTGACAGATATTAGAGTTCGTTATATTAATGTCATATATTTGCATAATGTATTCAAAGCTTTGAAGGTTCGAATAATAATAAGCCTGAGAGTGCTAAGAGTCCCGGTAACAGCTGGCTTTGATACACAAGAATAATGAACCTTTCCGGTGTATAAGTAAATCTACATGGCAATGGGTACAGTATTCAGTTAGGCTAGACAGTCGTGAGACTACAAGCTGACGACGATAATCAAGTTTATTTTTGAAAGCTTCTGATGATAAATTCTCTTATTATAAAAAAAATAACGTTTAAACTTCAAACCCCCCAGCTATACAGTTCTATGATTTCAATTCACTTTAATAAATCGATTAAATGGAGCCTCGCATAACGGTTTCTTTTCCATTCCTCCATGATTCTTCCTTTTGGGTTGACGATCGTATCCAAATACTCACTCGTTTTGTTGTTAAGGGATCTGAACATGTCTGCGATGGTGCCAGGCTTCACAAATCTGTGTTTTGTGTTCTGCTGCCCCTCACTCAGTAAGAACTTCATCCAATGTGCCATGTCCCGTCCTGAGACCAGCACACCACCGGCTGGTGTCATACCTGCGTTCCAACCCCTGGGAAAGGAGGGTTGAGTGATTTATTTATTCTCTTTTGAAAAGGTGCACTGGTACAAGATAAACACTGGTTTATCTTGTACCACTACAACCGATCCGTGCAATGGAATGAAGCAGGAGACATAGTGTCTAGTTCATGATTATAAAGAGGGTCAGAAGTCATTTTAATACGTTGTCAATGACAGCGAAAAAAGTAAGTAGGTCCGGAATATTCAATCTAGAACATTGTCAACAAGAGAATAAGGCACAAGCAGGTTACAGGCTGATAACCAATAGAAAACCACGATAATTTACTGTACACAAAAACCTAGACACAACACAGACATCTTCCGACTTGTCAACATAGGTTACAAGACTTTATTGTTTTCTATTTTAGTTTTTGAAACGGTTATTTATTGGCAGTCACTTTACTTTTTCTGACTCGATTGTCGCCCGCTTTCCTACATAATTCTGTCGGTTAGATAATTTATAATTCGATATTATTATTAGTTGGTCATTATAATTCTTTATTAGGATGTCTCACTTTTTGACCGTTTTACTTATATCCTTGCAGATAAGCACTTGCATTGACAATTGTATTTAAAATTGTGTTGATAATCAAAAACGCACGACAACAGTAGGAAACAGTAGTAGGGGATCTGCAAACACCACTAGAAATCAAAAAGAACACTATAGGGTATAGACACAAGTTCTCCAGTTCCCCTCTCCCTCCTCTGCCCCCTCCTCCTCATGACTAACCTCTCACTCCCTCGCCCCCATGACTAACCTTAACCAGAGCTCCTCTGTAATAAGATGGTTTTCTCCCCTATCAAAGAAGTAAGGTTTAGCTATCCTCCCCAGGTTCCTCCTCACAAACGCCTCGTCAGACAGAGTTCCACTGCTCACCATGCCGACGTTGTCGAATATTATCCGCTGCGGAATATAGGTGGAATAAGGCGATGATTTTAGATATATCAGATTCAGAGCTAAAGTAGAGGGGGCAGCAAGCTTTTCAGGAAGCATCAATTGCTTCCGAATTGTTTGTCAGACGTTGTCTGACCCCTTCGCCTTCGGCGGGCACACGCGCGTTCGCCGAATCAATTGATGGCAGAGTGCCAAGAACTTAACACCCATTGCCAACCTGTAGCTCCTGCTCGTATTTGGTGTCGGAGAGTATCTCCCCCACCCGGGCTGCAGCTGCGTACAACCAGTTGTTATACTCCCACGAGTGTCGGAACGCCTTTGTTTCCTGGGAGGGGAAGAGGGGTGAAATAGGGGCGAGGAGATGGGAGGAGGTGGGTTTGGGGAGCGAGAGGAGGGGTGAGATTGGGGTGAGTAGGAGAGGGGGTGAGATCTGCGCGGTATTTGAGAGAGGGGGAGTAGGAGAGAGGGGGATGGTTAGGGACTGAGGGAGGGCTGCAGCTGCATACAACCAGTTGTTATACTCCCACGAGTGTCGGAACGCCTTTGTTTCCTGAGAAGGAAAGAAGGTGAGATGGAGGGGTGAGGGATGTTTGAGGATGAGATGGAGGGGTGCAAAGGAAGCAAAGAGGGAATTTCTTTATCAAGTTGTCATATAGTCAGAGATAGAATAGTGTTGAAAAAGAGAAAAACGAACAGGAGAAGAGAGTGTGAGTGAGATGTAAGGTGTTAATTGTGAAATAGTGAGAAGTTAATAAACGGTACAGGCGAAATTAATGCAGTTAGAACAATCTAATTATGTGTTCTCTTACGTGACTAGAACAGAATTCGGAGAAATATTGGATCCCAAAAAGACCCGAGCACGATTCTACACAGTGAAAGATCATTCAAAGATCCCAACTTTGAAACGAGATCAGCTATATGATCAACTTTCAGCACTTGGAACCAAGATTTCCAGATCAGCCCTGTGATTGATTGATGGTGTAAGTGAGGGATTTGTCTGGAATATACCTTTTCAGGGTAGAAGAGTCTCTGTAGCAGTTCATCTCGCGTGTAGTTGGCAAGGAACTCAAGACCCAGATACCCAGGGAGCCCTGTACGGTGACTTAGCATGTCCTCAAGACTCATCTCATCATTCTCAGGCCTGGGATGGGGTGTCAGGAGGTGTAAGGGGATATTATAGAAATCTAACAGGGGTAGTTGGTGTGTGGGAAAGGCATGATAGTTTAAGAGTCATGATTATCAAAATATGGAATGATGATTTTAAAAATGAATCACTGAACTTTTAATCACCTCCTCAATTAACCCACCCATTAGCGGTGATGTTGAAGGTCCTGTTGACCCTCCTGAGCTGAGGAGCTAGTGGTTTGCCCAGCTCCACTAAGCCCTGCTGCTGATAATACTCCAGTAACAGACTAGTGAACTGCTTGGAAAGAGAACCCACAGCGTAGAGGGTATCTGCTGTTACTGGGCTCCTGGAGTGGAGGTCAGCAAACCCATACCCCCGGTGAAGTAGTGTCTCTCCTTCCTGTACCACTGTGAGGCTGAGTCCAGAGAGACCGTGACATGAGATAATCTGAAATAGAAGGGGTGGAGAGGGGGGTGAGGGGAGGGGGAGGGGTGTGAGACTCAGTCCAGAGAGACCGTGACATGAGATGATCTGAAATAGAGGGGGTGAGAAGGGAGTGAGGAGGGTGAGAGGGAAGAGAGGGGAGGGGTGTGAGACTAAGTCCAGAGAGGCCGTGACATGAGATGATCTGAAAGGAGGGGTGAGAAGGGGGGTGAGGAGAGGGGAGTTGGGGGTGAGGGTCCAGAGAGGAGATGGGGTGGGGTAGTGGGGGAGTTGAGACTCAGTCCAGAGAGACCATGTGACATGAGATGATCTGAAATAGAAGGGGTGGAGGGGATGGGGAGGGGTGAGAGGGGATGGGGTGGGGTAGTGGGGTGTGAGACTCAGTCCAGAGAGACCGTGACATGAGATGATCTGAAATAGAGGAGGTGAGAGGGGAGGGGAGGGTAAAAGGGAGGGGTGGGGGAAAGGGAGGCCGTGACATGAGATAATCTGAAATAGGGGGTGAGGGGGGACCAGACAGGGTGGGGTGAGATGAGAGAGAATCTGAAATAATCTGAAATAGGAGGGGAGAGATTGGAAGGGGTGGGAGGGATGGGGGGGGTACTGAGGGGATGGGGAGGGGTGAGACATTCTGAGAGGAGGGGAGTCCAGAGACTGAGACCAGACAGGCCACGACACGAAATGATCTAAGAGGGGGAGGGTGAGAGTGAGATGGGAAGGGAGTGAGGAGTCTTATAGGGTATGAGAGGGTGAGAGGATGTGATAGATACACGCGATTGAGGAAGTATAAGCGAATTCATGCCGACAAAGTTAGCCAAAAAGTAGGCAGTGTGCAAACATTACTAGAAGTTAACTTGAGAAAATAAAAAGATCTAAAATGTATCTAAAAATAGAACGAGATCTAGAAATAGAAAGAGATCTAGAAATAGTAGCATCTGATTGTATGTGAGCTGAGTTATCCAATTATTACTTTCTTAGAACATGGTTTAGTAATAATATACACAGTGAAACATGATTAGCTGCTGGCACTACACATCACTTGTTATTATTTCAGCCAGCGCATTTCTTGTATCAGATTAGCAGATTGTTCATTATTCGATGACAGATCCTAGGAATGAACTGCTTACCCAATAGTAGTGCAGTCTAGATGCTAATTTAGGTATTCATTCCGCTTATATTTAAACCGAATATTTTTCATTCCACAGCCAGATTTGAATATAATGAATGCAGCCTTCGTATTATGTTTTTTTGCGAATATTCAATCGACAATTTGTATTCTAACAGGTATTATCTCTAGTTTTGTTACGAAGCGTTTTATTCCTATACAATATGCAGAGTACACAATATACTTAACTATTTAATGGCAATTTGCAAATAGATATTGTGTGGCTCTTGTCGGTTTAGCGCGTACTTAGCCGTCATTAGGCCGCTCTTTTCTTGTTTTTAGGTGAGAATCTTGCAGCTCCTCCCATGAACACGCCAGGGACACTTCATGGGCTCTAATTTATTGTATTCTTTCTTGCAGCTCCTCCCATGAACACGCCAGGGACACTTCATGGGCTCTAATTTATTGTATTTTTCTTGCGTTTGAATTTTTCAAGAAGAAGAAAGTTTGTTACTTTAGGACGGCATAAAGTAAGAAAGTAGTCTACACTAAGTTAGTCTAGGCATGAGTGGCGGTATTGATTATTGCCCTGTCAACGCTGTTTTGCCCCTTCGGGAAAGCTTTTCTCAGAAATATATTTCAAGTTTTGAAAAACTAATTTTGAGTATATTTCAGCGTATAAGAACCAATTTAAAATCGGAAATATGAACGTTCTGTTGTGGTTTAAAATGGTATCAACATGTGTAGAATTATAAATATGGTTTTAATGTTTTAATTAGCAGAAAATGCCTGAAACCAACAAAAAGGAATTTAAGAATTATTTGAATGTTTCTGAAAAAGGGTACACGCACCTAGGTGCAAAAGAGGTGCATCTAAAAGACAGTCAACGACCTTCGCTTCTGTACCAAGGCTGATCTCAGTTCCATAGCTTACCACAACTTCTTGAAATTAATTCGCATAATTTTTTTAATTTATATAATTTGTAGTTCAGTATAAGGGCATCAGAAATCCTTGAAATTAACGCATAATTTGTAGTAGTTCAGTAGTTCAGCGTTAGGAAATTATCAGAAATCGATCGTTATTATATATAAAAGTACGTGTTCTCCTGGTTTACTGACCAGCTGACAAATATTCAGGAAATTTAGAATTTTTATGGTTCCCTAAATCTTCCTGGCTGTCTACAGTCGGAAGATGGCTAATACATCGATTATATTTTGTATTTAAAATTATCTTACTTTCTATTATTATTATAATACCGACCACACCATGTTAATTATTAAATTATACTTAGCAACAACACAGTTTATTAAGATAATGAGATCTTTGTGTTTCCAACGATAATTACCAACGATAATTACATAATTACGCCAGATCTGCCTAACCGTCTACGAGAACTTATAGAAACAAATTCAGCCGTTTTCTCACTTTAAATTGAGGATAAAACAGCCGTTTTCTCACTTTAAATTGAGGATAAAACTCTAATTTAAACGTCAACAACCTGAACCTGGTGTCGGTGTTATTTTGGAAATTGCACAATTAGTGGTTTTGCTGTATAACACTTCGCTCTTCCCTGACATGGGAGAAGACATGATATGAGACAGGAAGGAGGACCATTTCACAGGTGGAAATGGGATAATCCCCAAAACTGCCTTCACAGCTAAAGTAAAATTGGAAGTTATCTTGCAATCATGCCGTCTGAAAAACAACACGTATATATGTGAACAAATATTAGCCGGATTAAGGATCGGTTTTTGAATGAATGCAATTATTAGGTCTTACGTCGCGCAGCTGCAATCAGAATATATCGCAATGTTTACGCTGACAGTTGAGCAGAAATACCTGTCTTAGTTCGTGTCGTTAAGTAGCACCGTTTTCATTCTGTGACCACAAAACATTTTAAGGTTTTTAATTCAGATGAAGTGTCGTGAGATGAAATGTCGTGAGATGAGATGTCGCCCACCCTATACGCCTGGGGTTTCAGTGGAAGTTTTGAATGTCATGCACCCTATTTTCCCACGGATTGGTGAATTTTTATTCTGTTTGTGTAGTGAAAACGTTTGAATGCTTGAACACCCTTAAAAAGTTTGAAATTACCTGTTCAATGTGATCGTCAAGGGTCTGAAAACTGCGAACGGATCGATTCGAAATGATCCGGGGAAAAACAAGCACAAAAAGCGTGAGTCGTATTGAAATCATTGCTATTATTTACTATTGAAACCGATGTTTCATCAAAGTATTCGGACTATATACTGCCACTCGTTCGTGGATTTTGCGATTCGAAACGGTATCAATTTTCTGAGCATTAACGAATGGGAAACCCCTGGGAAAGTGGGAATTATTAAGTAGCTCTCTAGTCAAATTAACGATATAATTAAATGGGAGAGTCGATTATATAACACATACATCCGTTACAATTTTTACTGGTAGACATATAAGAACGCAACTCCTCCGGCCATTAACAAAGTCCTGCTTCAGACATAAACCCATAAAACCATGCTAATTGAATTGATGTCAGCGTGCATTTTTTCGCTTCCCAAAAATACGCCATCAGTTGAGTGCCGGGTATCAACCAATGGGAGAAGAGCAATCCACCAATAGGAGCAGAGGATTTAGTCACGTGATCTTCCAACAAAGGGTAGGGAGTTTACGGGTAATTTAAGTGAATTTGTAACACAATGCGGAGTTGGATGGAGTCCATTTGAGGGGCAGTCTCACGTTCCAGTTGGTGAGTGTCGTTGGAGGGAGTGTGGGTACGTGGCAAGGGGTGTAGGTACGGGGTGATCGTTAATATAACATGCTCGAGAGAGGGTGATCGGGTTTTAAAGTGCGAAGAGAGAGAGAGGGGTCTTGAGGGAGAGGGAATCTAAGAGGAACATGGAGCAAAGTTCCTGCAGAGAAGGAAACGAAAGTGCAGCCACAAAGAGTTTCCTCATTTCGTGGCTCATCAATTCAGACACTTCAATATAAAACATGTTCTTCTTTTGGAGATTTGATTTAACTTCCGGGCAACCAGATTCTTTTCGAGAACCAACCATTTTTCAGTACCACACCCATTTCCTCGTTTGCTAGGAAATCACGTCCGCATTGTCAGATTGTAAAATCATGGACCATGACCAACAATTATTGGCCAGCATTTAGTGCAGACAGTAGATAAAAGAAACTCCGGAAGGAATTCAAAGAATTTGATGGGGAGGGAGAAATCAGGCGGAGATAAGTAGATAAAACGTGCAAAAATACACGGCTTACCTTCACTTACAGATCAGCTGTTGAGAAAACCACAGTGGTGCTGCTTCCATTCCTGCTGTTCCAACAGTCCAGAGCAAAATGCCTGATGTGTTGTATCTGAAAAGAAGAGTAGATTACAAGTGGTTCCTCCCGTAAGTCTTGAATATGTCATTGCAATGATGTCAATTGTCAATCATGGGTGATGCATCGTATCTGAAATCAAAAGTAGCTTAATAAACGCCGCACTTTTGTAGTCATGTCAACATAGAAGCTATGGGATGGTATGAAAATGACTACTATTTTGTGTTAAGATTGAATATCAACATAGAAGCTATGGAATGAAAATGACTAATATTATTCGTCAAATTTGAATATAATATGGGATGGAATGAAAGCGGACTAATATTTTCATCACCATCTAACATCTGCATGCAGGAAGATGCCTCTATAAAAACTGAGAAGTGAGAACATTATGATATCTGTGATGCCCAGTCACTGCAGTCTCTACACACTGTGTCAGGGTCACTGCTGTCTCTACACACTGTGTCAGGGTCACTGCTGTCTCTACACACTGTGTCAGGGTCACAGCTGTCTCTACACACAGAGACTCTCTCCACTGATCTCCTGCGCTGTGGCATGGAGAGTGTAGGACTATTCCATTAAAATAGCTGCTGTATATTCCATAGTTTGGGTGGTACTTTATTTTTCCTCATTTATCTCTTTTTACGTTCCGTCATGTTCATCACATCGTTTGGAGTGCAGCTCAAATCGAGCCTTGTTTAAACTCTACATTATTAGAGTTGTCATAAGCGTTAGAATTTTTAAGATTTTGCCCAGGCTAATAATTACTGAACATGATGAGTAGCAACGTCTACAGTATTAGATATTTTCATTATTAATCTTACATTAATTTGAGTATGACTTTAGATGTATGAATGAAAGAATCAAAGCGTTAATTTTCCAAGTCCTTGCATCAATATTAAAATTTTGAATTGTAATTGTAAATTGAAAGTCGGATTTCAACTGAAGTTCCGTTTCGGAGTTGATCTCCGGGTTTGTATTTGGATTGTTGATTGTATTTAGCGAAGGCCAGCTAGAGAATTGGGTGAGGAGTATCGCAGGTAGTGTCTTTGGAGCCACCAGGCTCCCAGGAATTCGTGACTTTCCATTACTGCCGCAGTTAAAACACATTTCAAACTAAATAAGTAGATATTTTCTTCTGTTTCTATTCACCAAATAGATCCATTAGAGGCGACACCGAATCACCCTGCAACGAACTCCACCGCTCTCGACCAATCATCGCTCAGTATCTTCCAAATCCCAGCCTTTGATTGGTTAAACCTGACTGCACCGCGGGTAAAGTCACACTCCGCCCCTGTCGCAGTTTAAGCTTAATGGGTCATTTCAACAATCAGTTCGCAGTAAACTGGGGAGTAATTGTAAATCTCTGACACTTGCCGTGAAATGGTACTTACAAAATATACCAGGTTTCCTCCGGCGAGGAGTTACAGCGTGGACAAACCAGTTTAAATCCGATTTAGTGCCGTGGTATTTTGTGTTACGTGGTATTTTGTGTTACGTGTGTGTGTGTGTTTCTCGCAGTGGTGATGAGTCTGATGCTGCAAGAGAAACCATTGCCAGTTGCCACAGCAGTTAAACCCGAGTTAATAAACCCGAATATTTCCAACCAAGTTGTAATGTGTGTTGGTCAGGGGGTCCTTTCCGAAACGGAATTAAGTGCAAATTTGCAACTACTTTTTAAGTGCCATTTAGGTTTGTATCTGAATTTTTGATTGGTTTTTAAGTTTTTGACAATCCATGGGAAGGTATTGGATTCGTTATTAAGTCATCAAACTATATGCCCAACATGCCCACAAGTTTTAGATTTTGCATAGGCGACTAAAAAGTTAGTTTTGCAGGGCTAATTATCGTCTTCCTTCAATATATGGCCAGCAGGCTGATAAGCTGACACAACACAGGTGTTCCATTGCCAACCTGCGATATTTCACGTCACGTGTTAATCTGCGTAGAATTACTTTAGTTTGTTGGGTAGCAGTTGAATTCGAGTTGATCTAAAAAGTTGGAACTCTTTATTATTATTACTATCGTAACAAGGATGATGTCTCCTGTCTCATTACTGAAAATACAGAGCAAATTAACAGATATATTAGCTTAACACCCACACACACATAGTTAATAAACACACTTTACACATTAAGCAAAAACCTATGACCTGCTGCTTCCGTCACTCCGCACAGAGTTCCGACCACGTTTATATACGGCTATATATAAAAACTACACGCTCAAAACGCCGTATATTCCGTGCGCCGTATTCCGTGGAACTGACCGTCTGACCTTATATTCCCGTGAATTTCACCAAAAAGCGCATGAGTAGCGTATTAGCGGGGAAACAAAGCTGATATGTAGAAGTCATTGCCCTAATTAGAATCAGGGCATCCTGCGCGGGGTTTGTTACAGACAACCATCACTGCCATTAGACTCAATTTTCGTCTATATTGTGATGTGTCTAGTGTGTGTGTTTGGGATAATGTGAACTGGGTCCTGGGCTGCTCTCCGCCAGGAATGTGAAGGGTTTGTGGAGGTGCACGTGCACTTTGGGATGTGCACGTGCACTGTGCACGTGTCTGAACACCCAACTCAAGTTCTACTGATGACTGGCCGACAAGTTAATTGACAAGTCTACGACTTACCCGGAAAAATAAACTTCCACCCTTCCAACAACATGATGATGATATGATGACGACCAGGTTTACCGAGGTTTTGAACCGTTTCGTTTTAAGCTCACGCTTTTTACACCATCTTCTGCTAATTATCATGGGGTCAGGGTAGCGATATTTGTTTCGACTTTCGGTATTATTCAAGTTTTTTTTAAGAATCCTTGGCTAGTGGCTTAGTGATACTTTCAAAACATGTTAAGATTTAATCCAGAGAGTATAGAACAGGTTTTTGACGGAATTGTATAAATTTTCCATTACTCACTAGGTTACACACGTGTATTTTACATTCTTAAACGATGAGTGAACAAGGATCACTCAACACGTTGCAAGTATCGGAATGTGCCCAGCCAACACCTCGTCATAGGGAAATAGTTCCTTCAACCATGGCCTCATACCATGTACAGAAAACAGAAACACTTAGCCTTATACCATTCGAAGCCAATATGGCCATACACTCCCTTACCATTGGCACTTGGCAGAAAAAAGAAAAACATGCCCTTACCAGGTACAGAGAAAATGAACTTACCAATTATCGAAAACAGAAAAACTTCCTTGCTGTTTTACCCTACTATCTTACCATATTTTGCAGAAAACAGGAAAACTTAGAAGAATTGAAAAATAGAGTTTGCAGCCATGAAGACAATCTTACAATATTCTTCGTTCACTGGAGCGCAAATATAAGATTATCATAGTTTGATGTACTATACCTACGCCAGTATGAGTCTTTTGATAGTTTGATGACATGCAACGGTTTGTTTTCAGGTTTTTAAACTTACAACACAACACATATTAAAGTAACTAACTGAAATTTCCTGATGACGGCGAAGTTTCGACGAAATTAATTGAATTTCAGAAAAAGTTCGTTTCACTTCGCTGATGAGCTAAGAAGAGAATAAAGAAAATTATTCATTCTATCATGCGGCTCATAAACAATTATCCGATACTTCAGTTAAGTTTCCAGATTAGGTAACTATAATTTATTGACATAACATTGACAATTTACAACACTGTTATAACCTAACCAAACTCCCAGTTCCCTAGTTGCAGCTATGGTGATGAGCTATGTCAAACACAGGATCAGCCTCATCTTCCTGACTTCCCTAATCTTCTCCTCCACCTCTGACGACAAAGAGCTCAGAATAGGTGAGAACGTTGTGATTAAAACAGCATATACCATGTGCATTTGGAGCCTCGCTCTGTAACATTGGGAAAGTTAAAGTCTTTCAGTTAACAATTTGGGACTATCAAATCCTTATAGCCATACCCCCTGGTGCTCTGAATAAACTTCCCCTCTAAAAATGTATTGAAAAACCCCACAATACAGATATTATTTTTTGTTAAATCCAATTGATCAAACAAGAAGGACATTTTAGAAATAACTGATTAAATAATCATAATATCTCTGACTCTGAAGGTAAGCATCGTTCCTGCAGAGAAGGAAACGAAAGTGCAGCCACAAAGAGTTTCCTCATTTCGTGGTTCATCAATTCAGACACCATTTCAATATGAAACATGTTTTTCTTTTGGAGATTTGATTAAACTTCCGGGCAACCAGATTCTTTTCGAGAACTAACCATTTTTCAGTACCACACCCATTTCCGTTTGCTAGGAAATCACGTCCGCATTGCTACATTGTAAAATCATGGACCATGACAGCCAACTTTCCAGCATTTAGTGCAGACAGTAGATAAAAGAAGGAATTCAAAGAATTTGATGGGAGGGAGAAATCAGGCGCAGATAAGAAGATAAAACGTGCAAAAAGACACGGCTTACCTTCGCTTATAGATCAGCTGTTGAGACAATAACAGTGGTGCTGCTTCCATTTCTGCAGTCCCAACAGTTCGGACGAAAATGCAGAATGTGTCGTATCTGAAAAGATGAGTAGGTTATACAGTGGTTCCACCCATAAATCTTGAATATTTCACTGCAGTGATGTCAATCATGCGTGATGCATCGTATCTGAAAGCAAAAGTAGGTAAATAAACGCCGCACTTTTGCAATCATGTCAACATAGAGCTATGGGATGGAATGAAAACGGACTAATATTATTTTCAAGATTGAATATCATATAGGATGGGATGGAATGAAAATGACTAATATTTTTGTCAAGATTGAATATAATACGGGATGGAATGAAAACGAACTATATTATCATCACCATCCGACCTATGCATGCAGTAAGATGGCTCTATTAAAAACTGAGAAGTGAGAACATTATCATATAATCTGTGATATGATGCCCTGACACTGCAGTCTCTACACTCAGAGACTCTCTCCACTGATCTCCTGCGCTGTGGCATGGAGAGTGTAGGACAATCCCATTAAAATAGCTGCAGTATATTCCATAGTTTGGGTGGTATTTGATTGCTCCTCCTTTATCTCTTTTACTCTTCCGTCATGTTCATCACATCTTTGCAGTGCAGCTCTTAAAATCAAGCGTTTTTAAACTCCAGAGTACTAGAGTTGTCATATTTCATAAGCGTTAGAATTTTTAAGATTTTGCCCAGGCTAATAATTACTGAACATGATGAGTAGCAAACGTCTACAGTGTTAAATATTTTCATTATTAATCGTACATTAATTTGAGTATGACTTTACATGTATGAATGAATGAATCAAAGCGTTAATTTTCCAAGTCCTTGCATCAATATTAAAATTTTGAATTGTAATTGTCAATTGAAAATCGGATTTCAACTAAAGTTCCGTTTCGGAATGGATCCTCAGGCTTGTATCTGGATTGTTGATTTTATTTAGCAAAGCTCAGCAAGAGATTTTTGGTGATGAGTGAGCAGGTTGTGTCTTTGGAGCCACCAGGCTCCCAGGAATTCGTGACTTTCCATTACTGCCGCAGTTAAAACACATTTCAAACTAAATAAGTAGATATTTTCTTCTGTTTCTATTCACCAAATAGATCCATTAGAGGCGACACCGAATCACCCTGCAACGAACTCCACCGCTCTCGACCAATCATCGCTCAGTATCTTCCAAATCTCCTCCTCTGATTGGTTAAACCTGACTGCACCGCGGGTAAAGTCACACTCCTCCACTGTCGCAGTATAAGTGCAGTAATGGGTCATTTCAACAATCAGTTCGCAGTAAACTGGGGAGTAATTGTAAATCTCTGACACTTGCCGTGAAATGGTACTTACAAAATATACCAGGTTTCCTCCGCCGAGGAGTTACAGCGTGCACAAACCAGTTTAAATCCGATTTAGTGCCGTGGTATTTTGTGTTACGTGGTATTTTGTGTTACGTGTGTGTGTGTGTGTGTTTCTCCAGGTGAGTCTGCTGCACTGCGAGAAACCATTGCCAATTGCCACAGCAGTTAAACCCGAGTTAATAAACCCGAATATTTCCAACTAATGTGTCGGTTAAGGAGTGCTTTCAGTTTCCGTAATAAAAATTAAGTCAAAAAACGGACTTAAGTCAAAATTATAGTGCAAATTTGCAACTATTTCTAAAGTTCCGTTTCGTAATGGATCCTCAAGGTTTTAATCTGGATTCTTGATTAATGTTTAAAGTCTTTGACAAAAAATCAGATGTCCTGATTAAGGTACTGAATTGTTTAATGAATTATCAAACTATAATAAGAAAGAACTAAGAGAATATTAGGTGAGGTTCACAAACTTTAGATTGTGCGTAGGCGACTAGTTTCGCAGGCCTAACTATCGTCTTCCTTCAATATATAGGCCCAGCATGCTTATAAGCTGACACAACACAGGTGTTCCATTGCCAACCTGGTATTTTCAGATATTTCACGTCACGTGTTAATCCGCGTAGAATTACTTTAGTTTGTTGGGCAGCAGTTGAATTCGAGTTGATCTAAAAGTTGGCATTCTTTATTATTACTACTATCGTAACAAGCCTGATGTCTCCTGCCTCATTACTGAAAATACAGAGCAGATTAAACAGATATATTAGCTTAACACCCACACACACACACACACACATAGTTAATACTTAATAAACACACTTTACACATTAAGCAAAAACCTATGACCTGCTGTTTCCGTCACTCCGTACAGAGTTCCGCACACGTTTATATACGGCTATATATAAAAACTACACGCTCAAAACGCCGTATATTCCGTGCGCCGTATTCCGTGGAACTGGCCGTCTGACCTTATATTCCCGTGAATTTCACCAAAAAGCGCATGAGTAGCGTATTAGCGGGGAAACAAAGCTGATATGTAGAAGTCATTGCCCTAATTAGAATCAGGGCATCTTTGTTACAGACAACCATCACTGCCATTAGACTCAATTTTCGTCTATATTGTGATGTGTCTAGTGTGTGTGTTTGGGATAATGTGAACTGGGTCCAGGGCTGCTCTCCGCCAGGAATGTGAAGGGTTTGTGGAACTGCACGTGCACTTTGGGTTGTGCACGTGCACTGTGCACGTGTCTGAACACCCAACTCAAGTTCTACTGATGACTGGCCGACAAGTTAATTGACAAGTCTACGACTTACCCGGAAAAATAAACTTCCACCCTTCCAACAACATGATGATGATATGATGATGGCCAGGTTTACCGAGGTTTTGAACCGTTTCGTTTTAACCTCACGCTGCGACACCATCCTCTGCTAATTATCATGGGGTCAGGATGTAACGATTTGTTTCGGTATTATTCAAGTTTTTTAAAGAATCCTTGGCTTGTGGCTTAGTGGTTACCTTCAAAACATGTTAAGATGAAATCCAGAGAGTATAAGCAGTTTTGACGGAATTTTATACAATATTTTCCATTACTCACTAAGTTACATACGTGTATTTTACATTCTTAAACGATGAGTGAACAACGATCACTCAACACGTTGCCACGCAAGTATCGGAATGTGCCCAGCCAACAACTCGTCATAGGAAAATAGTTCCTTCAACCATGGCCTCATATCATGTACAGCCAACAGCTCGTCATAGGAAAATAGTTCCTTCAATCATGGCCTCATACCATGTACAGCCAACAACTCCTCATAGGAAAATAGTTCCTTCAACCATGGCCTCATACCATGTACAGCCAACAACTCGTCATAGGAAAATAGTTCCTTCAACCATGGCCTCATACCATGTACAGCCAACAGCTCGTCATAGGAAAATAGTTCCTTCAACCATGGCCTCATACCATGTACAGCCAACAACTCGTCATAGGAAAATAGTTCCTTCAACCATGGCCTCATACCATGTACAGCCAACAACTCGTCATAGGAAAATAGTTCCTTCAACCATGGCCTCATATCATGTACAGCCAACAACTCGTCATTGGGAAATAGTTCCTTCAACCATGGCCTTATACCATGTACAGCCAACAACTCGTCATAGGAAAATAGTTCCTTCAACCATGGCCTCATACCATGTACAGCCAACAACTCGTCATAGGAAAATAGTTCCTTCAACCATGGCCTCATACCATGTACAGCCCACAACTCGTCATAGGAAAATAGTTCCTTCAACCATGGCCTCATACCATATACAGCCCACAACTCGTCATAGAGAAATAGTTCCTTGAACCATGGCCTCATACCATGTACAGCCCACAACTCGTAATAGGAAAATAGTTCCTTCAACCATGGCCTCATACCATGTACAGCCAACAACTCGTCATAGGAAAATAGTTCCTTCAACCATGGCCTCATACCATGTACAGCCAACAGCTCGTCATAGGAAAATAGTTCCTTCAACCATGGCCTCATACCATGTACAGCCAACAACTCGTCATAGGAAAATAGTTCCTTCAACCATGGCCTCATACCATATACAGCCAACAACTCGTCATAGGAAAATAGTTCCTTCAACCATGGCCTCATACCATGTACAGCCAACAACTCGTAATAGGGAAATAGTTCCTTCAACCATGGCCTCATACCATGTACAGCCAACAACTCGTCATAGGAAAATAGTTCCTTCAACCATGGCCTCATACCATGTACAGCCAACAGCTCGTCATAGGAAAATAGTTCCTTCAACCATGGCCTCATACCATGTACAGCCAACAGCTCGTAATAGGAAAATAGTTCCTTCAACCATGGCCTCATACCATGTACAGCCAACAGCTCGTCATAGGAAAATAGTTCCTTGAACCATGGCCTCATACCATGTACAGAAAACAACTCGTCATAGGAAAATAGTTCCTTCAACCATGGCCTTATACCATGTACACTGTACAGCCAACAACTCGTAATAGGAAAATAGTTCCTTCAACCATGGCCTCATACCATGTACAGCCAACAACTCGTCATAGGAAAATAGTTCCTTGAACCATGGCCTCATACCATGTACAGCCAACAACTCGTCATAGGAAAATAGTTCCTTCAACCATGGCCTCATACCATGTACAGCCAACAACTCTTCATAGGAAAATAGTTCCTTCAACCATGGCCTCATACCATGGCCTTATGCCATGTACAGCCAACAACTCGTCATAGGAAAATAGTTCCTTGAACCATGGCCTCATACCATGTACAGCCAACAACTCGCAATAGGAAAATAGTTCCTTGAACTATAGCCTCATACCATGTACAGCCAACAACTCATCATAGGAAAATAGTTCCTTCAACCATGGCCTCATACCATGTACAGCCAACAGCTCGTCATAGGGAAATAGTTCCTTCAACCATGGCCTTCAACCATGGCCTTATACTATGTACAGAAAAACATGGCAACATATCATTCGAAGTCAATACGGCTCACTCCCTTACCATAGGCACTTGGCAGAAAAAAGAAAAACATGCCCTTACCAGGTACAGAGAAAATGAATTTCCCATTTATCGAAAACAGAAAAAATTCAATGCTGTTTTGCCTTACTATCTTACCATATTTTGCAGAAAACAGAAAAACTTGGAAGAATTGATAAATAGAGTTTGCAGCCATGAAGACAATCTTACAATATTTTTCGTTCACTGGAGCGCAAAAATAAGACTATCATAGTTAAATGTAGTGTACCTACGCTAGTATGAGTCCTTTGATAGTTTGATGACATGTAACGGGCAACAGCTTGTTTTCAGGTTTTTAAACTTACAACACATCACATATTAAAGTAAGTTGTCCAAGTTACAGACAGGGAATGTCCGTTGGCCCTTATGCAGACTATGGGAGTGGGGATGGTTGTCTGATTGGCTGTATAAAGTGATAATAAATTAGCCACATTACCCTCCAGTATTGTGGTATGACTGCTGAGGCCATTACAGTCCTCAGAGTATTACCAATCTTTAGATCATCAGAGCTCATTTTAAAGAAAGGCAGCACTATTTATCAGATATAAAATATATTTATTCTATATATTGATTGTGAAAGTGCCAAGAAATTAATAAATAATTGTTTACCTTTACCTAAACTAACTGAGGTTTCCTGATGACGGTGAAGTTTCGACGAAATTAATTGAATTTCAGAAAAAAGTTCTTTCACTTCGCTGAGCTAAGAAGAGAATAAAGAAAATTATTCATTCTATTATGCAGCTCATAAACAATTATCCGATACTTCAGTTAAGTTTCCAGATTAGGTAACTATAATTTATTGACATAACATTAACAATTTACAACATTGTTATAACCTAACCCAATTCCCAGTTCCCTAGTTGCAGCTATGGTGATGAGCTATGTCAAACACAGGATCAGCCTCATCTTCCTGACTTCCCTTATCTTCTCCTCCATCTCTGACGACAAAGAACTCAGAATAGGTGAGAAAGTTGTGATTAAAACAGCATATACCATGTGCATTTGGAGAATCTTTCTGTAAGATTGGGAAAGTTAAAGTCTTTCAGTTAACAATTTGGGACTTTCAAATCCTTATAGCCATACCCTCTGGTGCTGTGAATAAACATCCCCTCTAACATGTATTGAAAAACCCCACAATACAGATATTATTTTTTGTTGAATCCAATTGATCAAACAAGAAGGACATCTTAGAAATCACTGATTAAATAATATTTAATCAGTGATTATTTAATAAATAATCATAATATCTCTGACTCTGAGAGGTAAAAACATTATCCAAGTTAAACATCATCAGTACCTCACACTTGATTGTATTAAGTTTAACAGATCTGACATTGAATCTTTTTTAATCATTCTTTTTTAATCATTCCAATATGAAACTTGCATAAATCTATGAGCATGTTATGAGCATGATTTTGAATTATTCCTTTCTTTATTATTATTTTTCCTACTATGGTGACATGGATTGATCAGAGTACAGCACTTCTGTAGTTTGGTTTGAAGATAAGAATATATTGTCATTGCAGGACTTATGTCGTACAAAGGGCTGAAAGAGGTGGAGACAGCCTTCACCACAGCGATACATGCAATCAACAACGACTCCTCGATTCTCTACGCCATAACTCTGAAAGCAGAGATCAAAGAAATGGATTCTCCAGAGGACTCACCCAGCGCTATTATTCGAGACAGTAAGTAGAGGATGAGATGAAAAGCAGAGGAGATTTGCGTGCTTTTTAAAATTTCAAGGTTATCTGTTCTATTGTAATGCTTTTCTCCTATATAAATATGCATTTTCGAGAAATCTGAGAAGAATGAAATGCTGATTAACTGAATAAATTCTCATCAAAAAGAGGCAGAAATCTTTCACTTTACACATCATCAGTACCTAAAATGAGAATGAGCTTAGTTAGGAAAACAGCAAGGAAAATGTGCAAAATATCAGCTTATTCTTAAATGCCTTTCTCTCTCCCAGTTATGTATCTGGTGAATCAGAAAGTTTCAGCAGTTATTGGCCCCTTCAGATCATCTCATGCGAAGATGGCATCCTACATCCTCAGTAACCTAAACATCCCCCTCATAGCCCCTACTGCTACAGGTACTATGACGACATATCCCTACCATGACAACACATCCTTACCATGACAACACATCCTTACCATGACAACACATCCTTACCATGACAACACATTCTTACCATGACAACACATCCTTACCATGAAAACACATCCCTACCATGACAACACAACCTTACCATGACAACACATCCTTACCATGACAACGCATCCTTACCATGACAACACATTCTTACCATGACAACACATTCTTATCATGACAACACATCCTTACCATGACAACACATTCTTACCATGACAACACATCCTTACCATGACAACACATTCTTACCATGACAACACATCCTTACCACGACAATACATCCTTACCATGACAACACATTCTTACCATGACAACACATCCTTACTATGACAACACATCCTCACTATGACAAAGCATTCTTACATAAAAACACCACCATGACACCACATTCAACTGCTTCAGCTTTCATGAATGACGTGATCTGATATGCCACATACTCACATAGTAAGAACATAATTTAGGGCTTAGGCCAAATTCAATAATTTCGATTACAGACTTACCGAAGTTCTTGAACTTAGAAGTTACGTTAAGGTTTTAGCAGTAACCATATTCCTTGAAGAATTGCAAGGTGTTAGCAGTAACCATAGTTCTTGAACAATTGCAAGGTTTTAGCAGTAACCATAGTTCTTGAAGAATTGCAAGGTTTTAGCAGTAACCATAGTTCTTGAAGAATTGCAAGGTTTTAGCAGTAACCATAGTTCTTGAACAATTGCAAGGTTTTAGCAGTAACCATAGTTCTTGAACAATTGCAAGGTTTTAGCAGTTAAACCATAGTTCTTGAAGAATTGCAAGGTTTTAGCAGTAACCATAGTTCTTGAACAATTGCAAGGTTTCAGCAGCAACCATAGTTCTTGAACAATCGTAAGGTGTTTCAGCAGTAACCATAGTTCTTGAACAATTGCAAGGTTTCAGCAGTAACCATAGTTCTTGAACAATCGTAAGGTTTCAGCAGTAACCATAGTTCTTGAAAAATCGTAAGGTTTCAGCAGTAACCATAGTTCTTGAACAATCGTAAGGTTTTAGCAGTAACCATAGTTCTTGAACCATTGCAAGGTTTTAGCAGTAACCATAGTTCTTGAACAATTGCAAGGTTTTAGCAGTAACCATAGTTCTTGAACAATTGCAAGGTTTTAGCAGTAACCATAGTTCTTGAACAATTGCAAGGTTTTAGCAGTAACCATAGTTCTTGAAGAATTGCAAGGTTTTAGCAGTAACCATAGTTCTTGAAGAATTGCAAGGTTTTAGCAGTAACCATAGTTCTTGAGGAATTGCAAGGTTTTAGCAGTAACCATAGTTCTTGAACCATTGCAAGGCTTTAGCAGTAACCATAGTTCTTGAACCATTGCAAGGTTTTAGCAGTAACCATGCTTTCACTCAAGATCCGTTCCTGCGAAACGAGCTGTGGTCGAACTACCTCCTCCATTTGCAGCCTTTGGACGAGCACCAGAGCCTAGCGTTACTGGACTTGGTGAAGGAAATGGAGTGGAGTAGTGTGGCTCTAATCAGCAGCATGGATAGTTACGGTGGGTAGTGCCATGACAACACAACATAATATGCCATGACAACACAACATATGCCATGACAACACATCCTTAACATGGCAATACATTCCTAGTTCCTACTGCGGAAACAGATTTTTACCATGACGCCATGATTCTTGCCATGACAACAAATTCTCGCCATGACAACACACAAAATGCTAACCATGTCATAACATTTCTGAGGGATAAAAGCTCTGAAATGCTGCAAACCCCAAATTGACTCTACTACCCTGTACTTATGCAGATGAATTGACCCCGTAATGCATATGAATCACTCAAACATCTCACCTCCAGGTATAAACGGACTAACTACCTTTCAAAGGTTCTCTAACAAAATGAAAATAAAGATACTTGCTAACGAAATGGTCCCGTTGTCCAAAAACACCACCAACATTGACGTAAGGTAAGACACAGTTCCTTTGTTAGTTACGAATTTAAGTAGAAAAATTAAGTAAATAGGGTGAATAAAGTATGGATTGCACTTCCTTATGGATTACATTTCCTTAATAACCGTCACTGGCATGATTACTTGGATCCTTCCATTCCTGTCATTGGCCGTTCGGCTGTTGGAATAGCAGTTAAACCTTCAAAAATTTAAAAAAAGGACACAGAAAATCAACGTTTATTTTTCTGGAGCTTTAAAAGCGGGAGCCCGCCTTATAACCTCAGACGTTTTATTTCACTTCCTCTCCGGCAGCAAGCAAGTTGAAAACCTGAAGAACAGTGAAGCTCGGATCTTCATAATGAACGTGCACAGCGGGTACGCTAAGCCTATTCTGAAGGAGGCACAGAATTACGGGCTCATTGGCTCCCAGTACGCCTGGGTCGTGACTGACGGCACCATGAACGATGCTGTGAGTATAACTCAGGTGGATCGCCACAGCACTTAACTCCACAGCACTTAACTCCACAGCTCAACCCGTTTAGTAGTACACCCAACTGACAGCCCTTAACTCCACATCACAACCTATTAGTACACCCAACTGACAGCCCTTAACTCCACAGCACAACCTGATAAGCAACCCGTTTAGAAGTACAAGGTTTACAAGGTTTTATCTGACAGCAATTAACTCCACAGCACAACCTGATAAACAAGACGGACGGGAAGTACACCCTACAAGGTTAACAAGGTTTTATCTGACAGCCCTTAACTCCACAGCACAACCTGATAAGCAACCCGTTTAGAAGTACAAGGTTTACAAGGTTTTATCTGACAGCACTTAACTCCACAGCACAACCTGATAAACAAGACGGACGGGAAGTACACCCTACAAGGTTTACAAGGTTTTATCTGACAGCACTTAACTCCACAGCACTTAACTCCACAGCACAACCTGATAAGCAACCCGTTTAGAAGTACATTCTACAAGGTTTACAAGGTTTTATCTGACAGCACTTAACTCCACAGCACAACCTGATAAACAACCCGTTTAGAAGTACACCCCACAAGGTTTACAAGGTTTTATCTGACAGCCCTTAACTCCACAGCACAACCCGTTTAGTAGTAGACCCTAGTGACAGCCCTTAACTCCACAGCACTTAACCCCACAGCACTTAACTCCACACACTTAAATCCACAGCACTTAACTCCACAGCTCAACCCGTTTAGTAGTAGACCCTAGTGACAGCCCTTAAATCCACAGCACAACCTGATAAACAACCCGTTTAGAAGTACACCCTACAAGGTTTACAAGGTTTTATTTGACAGCACTTAACTCCACAGCACTTAACTCCACAGCACTTAACTCCACAGCACTTAACTCCACAGCACAACCCGTTTAGTAGTACACCCAACTGACAGCCCTTAACTCCACAGCACAACCTGATAAACAACCCGTTTGGAAGTACACCCTACAAGGTTTACAAGGTTTTATTTGACAGCACTTAACTCCACAGCACTTAACTCCACAGCACTTAACTCCACAGCACTTAACTCCACAGCACAACCCGTTTAGTAGTACACCCAACTGACTGCCCTTAACTCCACAGCACAACCTGATAAACAAGACGGACGGGAAGTTCGAGCAGTACGTGCAAGGCATGATCGGCTTCTTCCCTACCATCACTGGGTCCCCTGCCAAGGACGCCGTCTCCAAAGCCATCCACGGGACAAGATAAACAGTTCGGGGGCTAAATCAGGCCAGGACCAAAGATCCTCCCCATACCCTCCATATCACTATATCACTAGGCCTACCACTAGCATGGAGCTAAACTAGGTAAGTTTCACTAATGCACTAAATCACTAGGCCATATCACTAGACCATAGCGCATATCACTAGGCCATACCACCAGACCATAGCGCATATCACTAGGCCATACCACTAGACCATATCACTAAATCACTAGGCCATACCACTAGACCATATCACTAAATCACTAGGCCATACCACTAGACCATATCACTAAATCACTAGGCCATACCACTAGACCATATCACTAAATCACTAGGCCATATCACTAGACCATAGCGCATATCACAAGACTATACCACTAGACCATAGCGCATATCACAACACTATATCACTAGACCATAGTGCACATCACTAAATCACTAGGCCATACCACTAGACCATAGCGCATATCACAACACTATATCAC
Organism: Beroe forskalii; assembly: GCA_011033025.1. NCBI lineage: Eukaryota > Metazoa > Ctenophora > Nuda > Beroida > Beroidae > Beroe > Beroe forskalii. Next base: position 86,023 of record WFMF01000214.1, read on the forward strand.
TAGACCATACCACTAAATCACTAGGCCATACCACTAGACCATATCACTAAATCACTAGGCCATATCACTAGACCATATCACTAAATCACTAGGCCATATCACTAGACCATAGCGCATATCAAAACACTATATCACTAGACCATAGCGCATATCACAAGACTATATCACTAGACCATGGCGCATATCACAACACTATACCACTACACCATAGCGCATATCACAAGACTATACCACTAGACCATAGCGCATATCAAAACATTATATCACTAGACCATACCACTAAATCACTAGGCCTTACCACTAGTACATATCACTAAATCACTAGACCATACCACTAGACCATAGCGCATATCACTAAATCACTAGGCCATACCACTAGACCATATCACTAAATCACTAGGCCATATCACTAGACCATATCACTAAATCACTAGGCCATACCACTAAAACACTAGGCCATACCACTAGACCATATCACTAAATCACTAGGCCATACCACTAGACCATATCACTAAATCACTAGGCCATATCACTAGACCATATCACTAAATCACTAGGCCATATCACTAGACCATAGCGCATATCAAAACACTATATCACTAGACCATAGCGCATATCACAAGACTATATCACTAGACCATAGCGCATATCAAAACATTATATCACCAGACCATAGCGCATTTCACAACACTATATCACTAGACCATAGCGCATATGACAACACTATATCACCAGACCATAGCGCATATCACAACACTATATCACCAGACCATAGCGCATATCACTAGGCTATATCCACTGACTAGACCATAGCATATCATATCAAAAGGCCATATCACCAGACCATAGCGCATATCACAACACTATATCACTAGACCATAGCGCATATCACAACACTATATCACTAGACCATAGCGCATATCACAACACTATATCACTAGACCATAGCGCATATCAAAACACTATATCACCAGACCATAGCGCATATCAAAACATTATATCACCAGACCATAGCGCATATCACAACACTATATCACCAGACCATAGCGCATATCACAACACTATATCACTAGACCATAGCGCATATCACAAGACTATACCACTAGACGATAGCGCATATCACTAGGCCATACCACTAGACCATAGCGCATATCACAACACTATATCACTAGACCATAGCGCATATCACAACACTATACCACTAGACCATAGTGCATATCACTAGGCCATACCACTAGACCATAGCGCATATCACAAGACTATACCACTAGACCATATCACTAAATCACTAGGCCATACCACTAGTAGACCATAGCGCATATCACAACACTATATGACCAGACCATAGCGCATATCACAACACTATATCACTTTTGGAAGAGGACAAACCATGCATGAGTACATGGAACTCAACTTCCCCAAATCACAGCCTACTCTGGTACAGTGTAAGACACTGCTACCATGGCTCCATGGTAACACATAGTTACCATGGTAACATATTGTCACACATTCTTACCATGGTAACAGCACCACTCTCCCAGAACCGAGCCTATCTGACGTATGACGGGGTGTGGGTGGTAGCCCACGCACTACACGAGGCAATCAGAAAAGACCACCACGAAGTGAGAATCCCTGAGGTTGACTTCTGGTCCACCCCTGTCAGAACTTACGAGGATGGCCAGATGTTACTTACTTACATGCAGAAGGTAGGTACAATAAGTACACACTACCCATGATGGGGTATATACTGTATAGCAGAAGGAAGGTACAAGTACCTATAGTAGGGTATAATCTGCATGATTGATTGAAAGCCCCCGTGGGAGATTGCCGCTTTTACGGGCGAAAAAACGAATCATATAATTAAACTTTATTGAATTGAAAAATAACACACAATACAAATTAAAAATTCCCCCGCTGGTCATAGTCGTGGTTAATGTAGGAGTGTAGGCAAAGCACAAGGTACTATGAATTATGAAATCTAAATCTTATCTAAATCATATTCGTCACAATAGCAATTGTAGTACTTTGGCGAAGCAGTTACCGCTTTAAGAGCACACATCAAATTGTTTGTTGAATGTCTGAGTGCAGTGATTGCCTGTGATTCTCAGTTTCTCCCTCAAATCTCTCCAGTGTTTCAGTGAGATTCTCTTCTCCCTAAAATCTCTCTCGTGTTTCAGTGAGATTCTCTTCTCCCTCAAATCTCTCTAATGTTTCAGTGAGATTCTCTTCTCCCTCAAATCTCTCTCATGTTTAAGTGCGATTCTCTTCTCCCTCAAATCTCTCTCATGTTTCAGTGCGATTCTCTCCTTCCTCAAATCTCTCTCGTGTTTCAGTGAGATTCTCTTCTCCCTCAAATCTCTCTAATGTTTCAGTGAGATTCTCTTCTCCCTCAAATCTCTCTCATGTTTCAGTGAGATTCTCTTCTCCCTCAATAAATCTCTCTCATGTTTCAGTGAGATTCTCTTCTCCCTCAATAAATCTCTCTCATGTTTCAGTGAGATTCTCTTCTCCCTCAAATCTCTCCTGTGTTTCAGTGAGATTCTCTTCTCCCTCAAATCTCTCCTGTGTTTCAGTGAGATTCTCTTCTCCCTCAAATCTCTCCTGTGTTTCAGTTAGATTCTCTTCTCCCTCAAATCTCTCTCATGTTTCAGTGAGGTTCTCTTCCCCCTCAAATCTCTCCTGTGTTTCAGTGAGATTCTCTTCTCCCTCAAATCTCTCCAGTGTTTCAGTGTGATTCTCAGTTTCTCCCTCAAATCTCTCTCATGTTTCAGTGAGATTCTCTTCTCCCTCAAATCTCTGTCGTGTTTCAGTGAGATTCCCTTCTCCCTCAAATCTCTCTCATGTTTCAGTGAGATTCTCTTCTCCCTCAAATCTCTCTCATGTTTCAGTGAGATTCTCTTCTCCCTCAAATCTCTCTCATGTTTCAGTGAGATTTTCTTCTCCCTCAATAAATCTCTCCTGTGTTTCAGTGCGATTCCCTTCTCCCTCAATAAATCTCTCCTGTGTTTCAGGCTAACTTCCAGGGGGTGACATCCCACATCCAGTTCGATGACAGAGGAGGGCCGGTCGGCAAGAGCTACGATTTGGTAAACTTCAGACGCAAGAAGATCTACAAGGCGAGTTTATAATTCTACTGAAATTGCTTCCCTGAACTTTCCTTATTTTCCTTTTCCTGTAAATACCTACTACGAGTTTTTGAGAACATCACCAAGAAAAACAACTCTTTCTCGTACACATCATCCTCCCTTAAAATGCAAAAACTTTCCTGTCAAACAAAATACTTGAAATATTGTTCGTCTTGAATAAAGCTATAGTACTGTAACTCGAGGACATGTCCAAAATACTCCTTTCAATATCAGACAACAAGTTTCAAATTCTCCCAGTATGTATAAAATCGTAGGATGATCTGTCTGTAAGATATTTGTAATCTGTAACAGAGTGGTGACATGACTGTACCTAATGACCTTGCAATGATACTCGATGACAGGGAGGTCGTCACACGAGGCTAATATCGAATATTTTACTCCACATTACTAGTACAACAAAATGTAACAGCAGTGATCAGCGTTCTTACGAGATGGGTATACATTTTCTCACTATTCTGACCCTAATCATGACGTTATCAACTCCCCATTCTAAACCCTAGCAATGACATCATCAACTCCATATTCCAAACCCTACTAATGACATCATCAACTCCATATTCTAAATCCTTATATTAACATCACCAATTCCCCATTTCCAACCCTACTAATGACATCACAAACTCCCCATTCCAACCCCTACTAATGACATTATCAACTCCCCATTCCAAACCCTACTAATGACGTCATGAACTCCCCATTCCAAACCCTGATCATGACACTATCAACTCCCCATTCTAAACCCTACTAATGACATCATCAACTCCATATTCTAAATCCTTATATTAACATTACCAATTCCCCATTCCCAACCCTACTAATGACATCACAAACTCCCCATTCCAACCCCTGATAATGACGTCACTAACTCCCCATTCCAAACCCTAGTAATGACATCATCAACTCCCCATTCCAAACCCTGATAATGACGTCACACTCTCACCAGGTTGGAGAGTGGACCCCCAAAATGGGGCTGAACATCACAGAGAAGATTCTGTGGAACGGGCTGGTGAACGATATTCCGACCAGCACTATACGGAGTCTCAAGGGAAGGACACTCAGACTCGGAATAACTGAGGTTAGTTTCATGAACGCAGTTCACAAATTATAGCATGATCGACGAAGGGGTGAAGAGTTTTTTTTAAATGAAGAGCACCTTGTTTGTCTTTTGCAATCGATTCAAAAACTCTTTTCGTCGTTTTATATCACATTCCAGGCTTACATTCATCACCACCACCACTATAATACAGACGGTGCATTTCAGGAGCCCCCGTTCATCATAATATTAACCACCATAGTTACCACCATAGTTACCCCCATAGTAACCACCATAGTAACCATAGTAAATACCACTACTAATACGGTGCATTTCAGGAGCCCCCGTTCATCATAATAGATAAGAACTGCACGAGGGACAATCACCATAATAACCACCATAGTAACCACAATAGTAACCACAATAGTAACCACCACTACTAATACGGTGCATTTCAGGAGCCCCCGTTCATCATAATAGATAAGAACTGCACGAGAGACAATCTTGACAAGAAGGAGTGTTACTCGGGCCTCTGCATCGAGCTCATTGAGAAACTAGCCCAGCAACTCGAGTTCGAGTACTACTTCATCGAGTCATTCGACAAGAAGTTTGGGTCTCCGGAGCCCAATGGGACGTGGAATGGCCTCATTAAGATGCTGCTAGACGGAGATATCGATGTGGGGGCCGTTAATTTCGCCATGAATAAGGCTCGTGAGAGGGCAGTGGACTTCTCCATTCCCTTCATAAACACGGGTCTCGTCATGACGACTAAGATTAAGGAGGCAAAGAGTGATGCTTTTTTCTGGACCAAGCCGTTTGATGTGGATCTGTGGTATGCTATTCTTGCCTTTGCGGTCCTCATGGTCCTGCTGATCTGGCTCTACGATCACATGTCTCCCTTCGGCTTCTACGGACGGAGGATGCACGCGGCACTCCGGTGCTCGTGTAAGAACTGCGAGGCCTTCCGGTGTAATAAGGAGATGAAAGCTGTGGCTTCGGACGAAGATGATGCTTGTTTGTTTGAAACTAGACTCAGTGATCCCAGTGAGAACAGAGAAGAACTGATGAACGTGGGCAACTCCCTGTGGATGATAGCAGCGTGTCTCTTCAGCATCGGACCTGTCGAGGGAGTCCCACGAAACATGTCCGGCAGGGTTATTCTGGCGATGTGGTGGTTCATGATACTCATCGTGACAGCTATGTACACTGCCAACCTCGCTGCCTTCCTGACCGTGACCCGGATGGAGAATGGCATTAACTCGATATCAGACCTCATCAGTCAGCATGAAGTGAAGTGGGGGACTGTTAACGGTACCAACGCTGAAATCCTCCTGGCGGCCGCCAAGTCTCCAGAGCTGGAGGAAGTTTTCAAGCGAATGGTGAGCTGAAATTCATTACTATTTCACATCATTACCTCACAGAGCTGAAATTACAAGTCTAGACCCAGCCAGCAATTGTGAAAGACGGCTAATAACAGTCGCGTTTTTGACGAAAATCCATGTTTCCATTACTATCATCATAGAACAAAGAATGATCAAATTCATGATGCCGTTTTTAGAATTTGGAGTCTGGTTTTGGGTCTAGGCATTCCTTGGCTTGTATATATCTGTAAAATTATATTGTTACAATCGTAAAACTTGGTGTGAAGTATATTCCATAAATTTAGTCAGGTCACTTTAACTTAATTTTCACCAGAAACGAGCCACTTGCAGCAAAATCATGTCACTTCGCAGCAAAAACAGGCCACTTTCACGTGATATGAGATTAAATTCCAGGATAAACGTTTAAGCGAAGTGATTGGCATCGAGCCCATGATATCAAGTTGCAAATACCAAAGTTCCAGGGCTAGTAGTACTGTAAAACTGAGACGAGATACTAGACAGGCTAGATAACTGCACGCACTGCATCAAAATCTAGCAGAATAATCTGGAAGTAGATCCATATAGACCACGTTCCAAGAACAAACTGGATCAAATTCACCCCGCTGTAAGTAACGAATGCCACTTGGCATTGGAGAGGGAATAATGAAGCATATGTCACCCCCATTTCCAGGACAGAGTGGGTACTGTGAACGAGGGCTTCTCAAGAGCTAGAAATGACGAATACATATTCTTCTACGGCGGAGCAATAGTGACCTACATGGCGAACTCGAAGCCTTGCAATCTGCAGATAATTGGGGAGCAGTTGTTTTCTTTCGGGTGAGTTGGGCACAAATATGACTTCTAAGGCACTTTGAAAGGATTCGTCAAAAACATACTGAAAATAACGAAACAAGTTTTTTTTTTCGGAATTCTCTCATGATTGAGTGAACGTTTCCATAAGTCATTATTAACTAAGAAGTAAGTGAACACTCTCACAGTAACTAGGATAACAATGATCACGAAAACACTCGCCAAAAGATGAAAAAGAATACAGCTCCACAAGAATCATGTTACATTAAGTCATGCATTGGAATAGACTCAAATCTCCCCCATGATTATGCCTTATTAACAATTTAATGTTCTAGAATTCATTTATTTCGAAGTGATTGGACGATGAACCAAAGAACTTAAAATTTCATTTCAGATACGCGTTTGGTTTTCCGCCCCACTCCCCTTATCTAGAAACATTCAACGCAGCTCTTTTGACCCTTAGTGAGCAGAATGAGCTGGATGCCCTCTGGAAAAAGTGGAGTAAGGGCGACTGCGCATCCAAGAGCAAAACAACCAAATCCTCCTCCCTAAACCTGGCGAACATCTACGGACTTTGCTACACCTTCTTTGTGGTTATAGCAGTGTCAGGGGTCATTCTCATAGGGGAGATCCTGTATGAAAGTATAATGGATGTCAAGCGATTCAAAACAGTCAGTACTTACCATAGGCCGGTACAACTATGAGACAGTTACAAGGCAGTGTGCCATCCTTGCACGCCTCTTCTCTGCTACCTCATCCTCCGCAAAGTTATTTAGCCGCTCTTCTTGTTCAGCTTTAAAGGGCCTCATATTCCTTCGCCGTCTTGAGGCGTCCCTTTAGTATTATATCGCAGCTGCTGTCCCCACTTTTCCTCTCTGCGTCCTGTAAAGAAGGGTTGTGAGAGGATGGCACACTTATACCACAGGGGAACTGTGCGGTTTCAACAGCATTTACAGCATAAATTAGTTGAAAATAGTTTTCATGAATTGGGTTACAATCTGACAATTAAATTTCTAACTGTGAGCATTCAGTGCATTACGGGTTTGAAACCTCACAGTCACCCAAACTTTTTAAACAAAAATATCGAATGGTTTTCGTTTCCATATTCCATCAAGCAAACCGATAATTGATCGCTACATTTTAAGTGCAATATTTTGAACATATTTGAATTTTCAGCTCTAATGATCAACCAATAACGACTCTCAACAATCAACACTTATTTCAGTCGTTTGTCAACGCCCTGAAGTACAGACTGATCTACATTTGGAAGCGGCCGGAGTACAAGAGTTGCAACTACAACAAGGTGAGCAATGGCCGGTTGCAAAACACTAATAGTTCTGTTTAATTCTGTGATTACAGAGCAATGAATTCTATGCTCGATGATAAAATCCTAACGAAAGAGTACTATGATTTATCTTCAATGATTGGAGGGTGATAAATTGATAAAAGCACAGGGGCATATTATTTCAATGCTATAAAGATTATTGAGAATTGAACAATCAACTTCTTGCCTACTGTTTGTCTATATAGAGTGATTTTTGGCCAATGAGAAAACAACTGAGTATTCTGAGTGACTAATTGACAATTGACCGATCACTGAGAGACTCCTTAGTGACTTTTGACCAATAACAGAGAGTCTCTGCAGTGTCAATTGACCAATCAGAGAGAGTCTCTGCAGTGACTATTGACCAATAACAGAGACTATTGACCAATCAGAGAGAGTCTCTGCAGTGACAATTGACCAATCACAGAGAGTCTGCAGTGACTATTAACCAATCAGAGAGAGTCTCTGCAGTGACAATTGACCAATAACAGAGAGTCTGCAGTGACTATTGACCAATCAGAGAGAGTCTCTGCAGTGACTATTGACCAATTATAAAGTCGGCAGTGACTATTGACCAATACCAGAGAGTCTCTGCAGTGACTATTGACCAATCAGAGAGTCTCTGCAGTGACTATTGACAAATCAGAGAGTCTGCAGTGACTATTGACCTATCAGAGAGTCTCTGCAGTGACAATTGACAAATAACAGAGAGAGTCTCTGCAGTGACTATTGACCAATAACAGAGAGTCTGCAGTGGCTATTGACCAATCAGAGAGAGCTGAGTCTCTGCAGTGACAGTTGACCAATCAGAGAGTCTCTGCAGTGACAATTGACCAATCAGAGACTCTCTGCAGTGACTATTGACCAATCAGAGACTCTCTGCAGTGACTATTGACCAATCAGAGACTCTCTGCAGTGACTATTGACCAATAACAGAGAGTCTCTGCAGTGACTATTGACCAATCAGAGAGAGCTGAGTCTCTGCAGTGACCAATGACCAATCCCAGGAGTGGATGGCTCGGGAGAGGGAGGGAGGCAGGGGGTCAAGGTGCGCTCCTGACAGCAACACCCGACCGGGGATGAGCTCCCAGGAGCTGATTCAGATGGTAGAGTTCTACAGGGACAGCAAGAGTAACCTTGATGAGAAGGCGGTGTCTCACGACCCTCTTATCATCATTCCGCCTAACAAGGTTAGGGGTGCCACTTAGCGCATTTAACAAGGTCAGGGGTGCCAGTTAGCGCATTTAACAAGGTTAGGGGTGCCAGTTAGCGCATTTAACAAGGTTAGGGGTGCCACTTAGCGCATTAAAAAGGTTAGGGGTGCCAGTAGCCCAGTAAGCGCATCATCATTCTATCTAACAAGGTCAGAGGTGCCAGTTAGCGCATTAAACAAGGTCAGGGGTGCCAGTTAGCACATTTAACAAGGTAAGGGGTGCCAGTCAGCGCAAAGAGATAGTGCCGGCTTGGTCATGTGACTCAAAGCTTTAAACTGACTTGGGGCAAAAGATGAAAGACCAACAGACTTGAAACTTTCAGTTGACTGTTCATGCAATTGTGAACACGACACTTGGAGTACTGAATGTTTCTTGTCAACAAATATTCCAGTTACTACCCCAGATCATTTCAAAGTTTTGGTTCGCGTGACCAAGACCAATTTAAATGTGTCGAGAATACTAAAGTAGTAGCCTTGAATTGATGGCATGACAGAGGCCAATATAGTGAGTAGTGGCCCATGATGAAACACCCAACCCTTCAACTCTTCAAGTCTTGATCATGGCTTCTTAGCTGATAATGAAACCCCGAACGCAGCACTCATGTTAAGTGGCAGAAATGTTGGTAGCAATGGTTTGAGGCGAAATATTATGTATCTGCAGAATAAAGATGGTTTACGAATAAGGATTGGTACCCCTGGCTTTTCAAAAGCCATACCAAAACCCTGGGAAACTATTCGGCTGCTTCTAAAGGGGGTGGTTTCATAGCATTCAGTGTGATTTGTATTTTACTCTTTGGTATAATATCAGCATGGGTTGAATGTTTAAATAGAGTAAATGGGTACTGATAAGTTCATAAATACTTCCCTTTTTCAATCAATCTTCCCTTCTTCATTTATCTTACTTTTTGCAATTAATTCCCCGAATATGTTTTGAAATGGCACATTTCGTATCTGATCTCTGTAGGAGAAACAGTAGAAAGATCGCTGGATGATTTCACCCTGCCCAACATGTAATGATCTTTTAGCTGTGCTTCTTCATTGAATTAGCTGAGCTCAAATGTAACTATCACGAAACAATTTGCCGCATCTTAAATCCTCCACTATTTATAAGTTCAAATCAACCTACGTTTACTCTATATTTCTAACCGCTTATCGACCATAACCTTCCTCTTTCAGATCGGATCAGATATGGGTTTCAAAGCTGCTCCCCCCACCCGAGACCCCCTGGAGAGTATAACCTTGGTAAGATATTATCTGATTTGAGGTGTTAGAATATCTGGTGAGGAGGAAGAGAGAGAGAGATATCATACATAGCAGCTCTCAAATCTATCTGTATATAATTGTCTGCAGTTTACAGCTGTTAAATGTTTTGTCATTATTTTGGTAAACATCTGAAGATCTGTGGATACTCTCAGACACAGGGCTATTTACCCATCATTTCCAACCATTAAACCATTTTTTAGGATTTATTAACCCTCGCTTTCCATACGTTTAGCAAGATGTCTAGATTGTAGACAAACTTTTAATCGTTTCTTCTCAACGGAATGGGCAGCAGTTGCAGCAGGGATATCGGTTGTAAAAACCTATCCAGTGCGGTTATCTGACTGAGATGCTTACACTGCTTGCGTTTTGCAGATAATTCTTTAATTGATCAATAATTGGGGCTTGGCTTCATATTGAAATCTCATGGAATTAAAACAGTGGCAAGCTGTGCAGTGACGAACTGTTGCAGAAACTGTCAGAAGTTGCTCTTTACGACAACTAATTGATATGTAATCTGAGCACTTTCAACTAAACTAGCACTGGTGACTAACAACTAACTCTGATACTGACTAGCAACCACCTCTAACAACTAACTCTAACACTGACTAACAACTAAATGTAGTACTAATTAAAAGCTAAATCTTACACTAACAATAACTGAATCTGACTAACAACTAATCTTACATTATTTAACAACTGAACCTAACGCTAACAACCAAACTCCACATTTTCAGATGGACGAGAGTGGGTTTAAGCCAGCTAACGGCTACCCAGGACGCCACCAGACGCCCGACAAGAAGATCGACTGTGGGTACGCGCTGACCAGACGACCCCTCACCCTCGAATCCAACCCGGAGTGTCTGATGAAGCAGCGTCTTCAGAACTCCAACTCACTACCACAGGAAGCTCTGCAGGGCTACAACCGGCCCCCGCTCCACGCCCACTCCCTGCCCGGGGACCTCACCTACACGCCCACCACTGACAGCGACAGCGTGAAGAGGGACCCCGCCTTCCCCATGCGACACCGCACTAAAATACCCGCCAAGCGGACTCAGTCAGCAAGAAACAACCCCACTAACTTTGCGCAGGAGCTCTTTGACCGGACTCTCGAGAGAATGACAAGCAATCATTTGGAGGAGAGAGGCGTGAAGGCTAAACGAACAAACCCTAACCATAAGGGGGCATCCCTCTCAACTAGGTCTAGTCTGATTTATTCGTCTGGCCCGGAGTTGAGTGATACACAAGACATAAGTTGCTCCGAGAGCGACGTATCCTTGCCATCCTAACCCAGACACAAGAAAATATTTTGTAAATTTCAGGCTTTTCTTGAGGAACAATCTGAAGAAAATGTTTCATTTTTATAGTACAGCCTTTTTAAATTCTTAATAAACCTGGATTCAATTTATCTTATTAAGTATGACATTTCAAATATTGACTCCATTTAAATCATAAAATTATCTAATCAAACCAAAAATCTAGCTAAGTTACAAAGACCAAGTTACAAAGACCATTCCGTAGGATAATGCCAAAAAAATCGAAAATCTTTTGGCGAATTTAAGTTTGAAGATTTTGCAGCTGCTCTCATTGTGATCCTCAATGACATTTAATTGATGATTTAAATCAATAATTATTATTTATTATTATTATTATTTAATCAAAGTTGCAGAAAGCTTTCAATTTACATTTTTAGGTAGAGAGACATCTTGGTAAAAGTTTTTCGATGAGAAATACTTGTGTATATATACTAACCCTATTGAAACGTTTGCTTTTATTAACCATCCATTCCTGCTTTGAATATAGCACGTGAATCTTGAGAGGTCATTAAATTATTAGTATGGGCTGATTATTTTGGGGATTTATTTCATCATGAGAGTCGCATTCCAAGCCTTTTCTCAGGGAGCAAACGCAAATGTTCAATTTGCAGACTTCAGTTCCTTATTAAGTTATTAATACTTAAATATTGGTAAATGGCAAATGTTGTTTCAAGTTGCCAGATTGTATAAAATTAAACAATTGTGAGAAACGTGAGAAAACAAATTTGTTTGAAGGTTTAAATGAAAAAATAATTAGCCTATTATAATATTGGTGATAGAGTTATTAAGGGTGGTGCCAGTTACCAAAGTAAATCGTTTTAACAAAAAAACTTAATTAATTAGTTATTCACAACATAATAGGCTTCATTAAATACAGATTGAAGACTCCTTTCATCCTTGGACCATGAAGTTTTAGTCTGCTGTTCAAATAAGCTGGAGTTTTGGAATGTAACAAGAACCTTTGATTGAACTTAACTCTCCAGCAGAAAAATTGAGTGTAATTAGAAAGTTACGATGTGTGGGGGCAATCCAATAAATAAAATTATCAGGGGTGATAAATTAAATGAAGAAGTCTAAACTCTGAATGAGGTCATGAACTGACCTTTGGGTAATAAAGAAATTACTTGGTTTTGATTGCAATTAACATAAATTGACCAGAACCAATAGTTTCTGGGGTGCAGACAGACCCCAGACAGTCTCCCTCAATCTCACTTAGGGTCTAACGACCCTCGTCGGATTTCAACGCTTATCTTTGAACTGTTTGAATGTTCCTTCACAGGTATGTGTGCTCACTGCTCACTGCTCAAAGGTCGAAAGCAAAAGGTCGAAATGGCAGCACAATACAAATATAAGCACGAAAGCACGCGCCCTTTCCTCACTAAAAAGGGCATTTGTATCAACAGTAAAAAATAAAAATTTCTTTTTTCACTTTTTAGTGCTATTGCTAAACTTCCTCAATCCTCACTCGTCTACAGCAGATAGTACTGAATGATCGGGATTTTTCATCTTAGCGGGATTTGACTGGTCTATATAATCAATTATGATCTTGGGCTCAAATTATAAAATGTTGCTTGATGAATTTCAAGAAACTTTACGTATTAACCTGCTTTTAAGCTTTTTAGAAATCACTGCCACCTCCGACGTCTTAGTCGTTATTTCGTTAGCTGGCCATCAACATCTAAACTTAGTGAAAAATTTACAAAAACATAGTCAATAATAATTAAGCCCTCCATCATTACTGCCTAGTAATAACTCTTCTTTGTTTGGCAGGTAAGAGCTCAATCTACCAATGCCAATCTCAACTAATTGGTTGACCTTCATTACGAGCTAAATGTTCCTGGACAAAGTAAAGCCATACTACAATAGTCTCCAATCTGTAGTTGAGTAAACAGTTATTTGTTGTACAAAACACTAATCAAATTTTTATTGTGAGGCAGAAAAAATAATTATGTTGCTTTATTTTGGCGACTTGTAGCTATCGATAATGCTTCTAAATTCAATATTATAATAAGCCTTTTAGCTGTTCATTCAAATATTTGCTATATAAATATTAACCTGACCCATGGCTAATTACCTTGTGAAGCTTGTCCGGTCCCCGGTTAAACCCTCAAAAAACTATTTTTAGTGCATTTAAAATTATGCACCCACTCAACTCAATTCCTGTACAGTGTACACATATTAATTATGCTGGAGTGCAGTTCACACGCTGGAGTGCAGTTCAAATTTTAATTACTTATGATTATCCATCAAAACATCGTGATTTATAATGATTTATTAGCCATCAGGGATCCGTCACATATTACGTCATCAAATCATCGGCCATTTTTAACCCCTCTGCCATCATTTGTCATCACAGGCAGATCCCATCCCTTTGCTCATGTCACCATCAACCAGAAACCTATAGAAATATTTTGTGAGACAAATTTTAGGTCTAACTGTTTTTTTACATTATAATTAGCAATCATGGATTTAGCAATTTCATAGAGTAAAAATTCAAAAGTAGCCAAATACATGTCTTACCTGGTGTAAAAAGCTATGAAATTAAAATTTCGAGAGTAGAAATTTGGAAATTTTTGCCGACGTCAGCAACGCCCATACCCCTCCCTCTGCGCTTTCGTCACTTGGAAGCCCCTCGTTCGGCTGATGATCCAATATGTGACAGCTCCCTTGTGGTGAAGTGCCGAAGTGGATTTTGATTGATTGAAAGCCCCCGTGGGGGATTGCCTCTTTTATGGGCGATAAAATTAACTGTTATGTACATAAATCAACAATATACAAAGTACCAAGTAAAACGATCGGGCCCCAACTCAAAGCCCCACGCACCCACGCACAATCTTCAGGGATGTTCCCAACTGGGCAATAATTACGGAAATGACATAATGGTATTACTCCTTTATAAAATCACACCAAACCAAATTTCTCATAAAAACTAAAATCTAAGACATGGGAAGTATTTTGGGAACTATGGCAGTTGCTGAACATCCCTGAAGATTGTACGTGAGTGCATGAAACTTTGAGTTGGAACCCGATCGTTTTACTTGGTTCTTTGTATTTCGCTCCTCGTTTCCTCGGAAACTTGTCGAGCACTGTCTTGCAGTTAGTTCCAGAACTTACTAAATCAACAATATCGATTGTCATTGTCAAATAATGCTGTGAGGAGCAGCAAAGTTCCTGTATACAAACATCTGTATGACAAATTAAAAAAACTACTAAAATAGAAAATCTTCTCCTTAAGCATCAAACACAAGCTTATTCATTATTATGCAAAAAATAACAGATTATAAAGTCAATCGTACACACTTTACAAACATATGATTATCATGATCAGCTGAATTTCATATCTTGAATTTCGTATCTTGATACACAAAAAAGATATCAAATTTGAAAACATTTAACACTCTGTAAGTGATCAGGTCTGATCTGAAGTCTCTTTTGGCTTAGAGCAGACTCCCTTCTTCTTCATATCTTCCACGTGCTCCCTGTGGACTTTCCGTTGCTCAAAACTACGGTCTGGCTGCAATGTTCATTGCAGCAGTAAGAACATTAGCAAGCTGATGTCTGCTTTAACACTGATTGGCTCAGATCCCCCACCTGCTTCACTTTCACCGTGTCTTGCATTGATTTCTCCAAATTACGTTCCATCTCCAGTACCGAATGTATCGAGAATTCTTTATTGTACATTGCGATATGTACAAGTCAGCAACACAGCAATGCTGTCAGCTGTGTAACATGCAAGTTGCAATAACAAGTACTGATAACAGAGAGCAAAATTCGTTGCAAGTGCTATAATGAAAAGTATGAAAAGTTTGAAAAGTATGGAGAGTTCCTGGCAACTGGTTGTGATCCTGCGAGTATGCATTCATATTATAATCAAAGACATTTTCTTGCGTTTGAAAATACGTCTATTTTAGCACGTAATAAGGTCGGTGCATATTGCACAACTTAGTTTAATCAATCGAAAAAATATGTACAAACCTTCTCAATAAAACCTTGGCCTCGGCTCCGGTCTGACTGCAATGTTACTCAGTCAGGCCTTGCTCGTGTATAATATCACGGTTTACACTTTTTACATCTACTAATCCCTTCATTGTGAAATTGCCGTTGGTTTACTGCAGTGAGCTACGGGTTATACAATAGTAAAGCTGCTAGGGACTCTCCAGTCCACGGACAATTGCTCCAATGTAAACCAAAATTCCTCGAGAATTGAAGCAAATCCCCACTGGTCAGGCGTTACTTTCTTACCATAAGTCTGTTTTTGATTGAAACCCCCCCTTAGGGGCATTGCCTCTTTTATGGGCAGTGAATAGAGAAATTTACAAAGAACTAATAAATATAAATCCAACAAAATTTTTCCTCAACTTTCAGAATAATGATTCGAAAACAATTAAGTTTTTTGTGTGACCAATATTGAAAAAAACTTAAATAAGCACAATTCCTCGAACATCTAAAAATGATTTGTGAGAAGATGAATATACGACACAAATCAGCTGCTCCCACCCACTGTCCTAATTCTAGAAATGATTGTCCCATCTCCTCCGTGATCTTTTTCCTGAGTTCCACCACAAGCTTTCTCTGAACCTCTCGTTCCTCCTCTGACCGGTCTGGACACAGAAACACCCTCGTGAACCTAGCTGATTTCAGTTCAGAACTCTTCCTGAGGATCTGCTGTGCCGCTGCTGCGTTCCTAAGCTTCACCTTTACTGGTCTTGAAACTCCTGGCTTCCTCATTCCAATTCTGCTGATCTCGAGTTTCAGCTTCTCGCCGGGTTCCTCAAACACTGCCCCGACCTTTGCCTCCAAAGCTTTGCCCTGTGTCTCCTCAAGGCCAAAAACTATCACGTTTTTCACCCTCTCCTCTTCTTCAATCACTGTCTTGACTGCCACCTGAAGAGACTTCTGACTAATCACATGCGCCTGGTTGCTTTACACAGCTGAGCTGTAGGACTTTATCTCGTTCACGGTATCAGTCACAGACTCAGTGATTGCTTGACTGATCATATTCTTCATTGAGTTCTTGGACTCGCTATTCTGATTCATAAGTTCCTCCTGCAACTCGATCGTTTTTCCGTTTTGTTCCTCCACAGAGCGTTTCAGTCTTCTGATCAGCTCGTTCTGCTTCAAGACGATGCCCATGGCTTCTGTCATGAGGTGTACTGCAACGTCCTTCCTCTCACGGGTAAGGTAGCTTTTCAACTGGGATAACGTGGGAATCTGCTGCTTCGAAACTTGTGCACACTCCGATTACTTACTTCACTCCTCCGATCCACAGCAGGGAAGCTTCACCCGCATCATAGGGTATGGGACTTTCATCACCACGCATTATACAAGTATAATGGTTACTTGTATAATCAAACTAGCAAACTCAACAAGTTGCGATAAGCAGATAATTTAGCAACATATATGAAAAGAGATAATGAACACTGTCAATATTGTACAGGTACCTGGATAAAAGAGATACTAAATGGCAAGAGGGGTCCTCCTTATCTCAGTTTTGCTGCTAGCAAAACTTGGAACCAGGTATGTCAAGTGAATGTATAAGTGAATTGGACCGTCTTTGGCCATTTTAGCCCTTTTAGAACCTTTCAAAAATTGCTATCTCTGTTTTCATTTTTCCCAACTGTGCTTTACACTTTGCTCGAAATCTCAAATATTTTTCAACCTTTTTCCATTAAATTTTCTGAACTATATTTCGAACTTATGTAATAGAGGATCATTTTGAGTGAGGCCTCCAAAATTTTGTGGCCAGAGCAAAAAACCCAGGGATTTTTGCTCCAATGGCCAACATTCTTTTGAGGCTTAACTCCAAATTCCGCTCTGTATAATAAGATGCTTCAGTGGGGTTATAATCAAGAATGCGCTTTGAAGATGTCAAAATGGTCATATCAAAGAATAAAAATTAATTCTGACAAGGAAACGGCTATTTATCAAGGAAACAATTACCCCCTGCTGGTCCTCAGCTGACCCCTGGTGAACCCCCACTGACCCCTGCTGAACCCCCACTGACCCTAGGTGACCCTCTATTCACCTAAGCAAGAATACGCAAGAATCACATCCTTTTCAGCAACTAAGAGCTCCGGCCAGATAGCGCAGTGGTTAAGGCGTCATACTTTCAATCGAGAGGTTGGTGGTTCGATTCCCGGCCCTGCCTATCGTGCTAAGGGTGAGAACTCTCACCTAAGCAGCCACACGGTTCACTCAGCCGAGCGTACAGGAAATTGTGCGGGAGGGTTAAATGAGGAGCTGCCCATTGCAGCAAACTAGTCTCGGGCGAAGAAAGTATGGATTACACTTCCTTAACCGTCACTGGCTTGATTACACTTGAATCCTACGATTCCTGTCATTGGCTGTTACAGCTGTTGGAATAGAAGTAAAACCATTCACAAAAGAAATATGAAACTCTGTTAATGGAAATTTATGCACCTAAATTTTGCAAAAGCCCCCCCCCCCTTCAAGAAAAATATAGGGCCCCACTAGCCCCTCCTAGAGTGCATGATACTATTTACTGCTCGTCAGTCAAAAGTCCAAATAGCTTTGGAGGCGTCTTCATCTTAAAGACCCATATTATAGCACAAGTGGTCATATACAGGGTGTTTCATAAATAGTGTGACTATTTTGAAACTGAACTGGAAATTCGATGAAAGATTTAGCACTGATTTCCAATCTTCTTGTTACGTCTATATGTTTTGAATTTATGCCCAAAAAGTTTCCAGATGTTTGCAATGACATATTTTTCACAAATTGACCTTCTTGCTAGGGCATGGTTTCAGAAACTGAAAATTTCCAAATTTGATACATGGTAGGAGATTCGCTGTTTCGCATACCTTTTAAACACTGTACAAAGTTTTGTTGGTCCAACTGAGGCTGTGTGGTGTCTAAACTATCAAAAATACGCATCTAAAGGTTTAAGGACATACTGTGACCAACTTCACGAAGAAAAACATTGATCTGCCGCTGCAGTATTGAAGTGCCGCACTGACTAGCCACAAACAAAAGCACACTTCATACGTTTCTAAAGGGATGTTCTACTAAAATTGAGGATGCTAAAGGACAGTTTGCGAGTTCGAAGTGTAGAATTGTCCATAGCATGAAGTATCAGTTTTGTATAGGTGAATCAGTAACTATAAAAACCTTTGTGGGTCGAGAGTCAGGTCCAGCTTATTCTGTTAACGGACTTTATTGGTTGCAACATTTGGCAACTTACTAGGCAGATCAATATTCTTCATCGTGAATTTGGTCACAGTATGTCCTTAAACCTTTAGATGTGTATTTTTGATAGTTTAGACACCACACAGCCTCAGTTGGACCAGCAAAACTTTGTACAGTGTTTAAAAGGTATGGGAAACAGCGAATCTCCTACCATGCATCAAATTTGGAAATTTCCAGTTTCTGAAACCGTGCCCTAGCAGGAAGGTCAATTTGTGAAAAATATACAATTGCAATCTTCTGGAAACTTTTTGGGCATAAATTCCAAACATATTGTCATAACAAGAAGACTGGTAATCATTGCTATGTCTTTCATTGAATTTCCAGTACAGCTTCAAAATAGTCACATTTAATATGAAACACCCTGTAAAGTCTTCATTCAAGTATAATTGATTCATTATAGTCATTTAATTACACGCCACGACCCTTAATCTGTTTTGAATATGGAAAATACTTTTGGAAATCCTCACCAATACAAAGACCATCTTCGAAATCAGTCGCCTCGACCCTCGACAGCCCTGTCAAGTATAACGGACAGACACAACAGAATGAAGGAAAAAGAGAGATGCTACACACTCAGGAACGCAGTTGGCGACACTACAGAATGAAGGAAAAAGACTAAGAGATATGCTACACACGTAGGAATGCTGTCGACGACACAACAGAATGAAGGAAAAAGAGAGATGCTACACACGTAGGAACGCTGTTGACGACACTACAGAATGAAGGGACACGAGATATGCGAGGAACATTGTTGACGACACTACAAGAAAAATCTAGGGGGGGGTCTCGGCCCCAATTGGATCGAAAAAGTGTGCAACGACATGCTCCCCCTGACACCCCCATATCATTCATAACACACTCTCCCTTTCATTTTCAGCTGACGACGATAACCACCTGATTTTCGAAAGCTATTGATTTTAAACTTGATCATTTTATTTTTAAACGTTTTAAACTTGCTCCCTAGATCCTTCTAGGTCCAATTAACACAATGGGATTTACTCTGCTTTCAGCTCAGCAGTGGAATCAATTCAAAACGAGAAAGTTTGGGAAGCTATCGAATATGGCTTTGTAATAGACTACGACTCTCCAGCCTTCCTAGCCCGGGGAGACAAAATCTTTGATATACCGGCTGATGAAAAAGACGACCTGATCACCATCAGTTCCAACCCAACAATGAACATGGACGTGGTATACTCGAGCGCTGAGCAAACTTGTGCTGAAAACTTTGCTGCATCAGTGGGAATGAAAGGGAGCTATGGTGCATTCTCAATGGCAGCCAGCATGTCGGTCAGCAGTAGCACTGATTCCAGCATAAAAACAGTGCGGTTGGATTCCGTTATCAAAGCCATCAAATATGACGTTTCAGCAATAAGTTCTTTTAAAATATTTCCTGAAAAATATCTGTCAGAAAACTTTAAAGAGGCTGTAAAGAAACTGTCGGTGGAGCAAATTGCGGATCTTCTTGGTGTTTTCTACGCTAAAAGCATGGATCTTGGAGGTGAGGTTAAGAAATCATACATAATGCAAGCAACATCTACTGATACCGAAAAGTCAGTCTCTGCAGAGCTAACCGCAAAATATGGAACCAGTTTAATGGGGGGATCGGTTTCGGCTTCAACTTCTTACTCCACTCGTCAATCTAGCAAAGGTGCAGAAATGAGTTCGCAGTGGTTTGTCAAAGGGGGAGACAGTACAGTGTGGCTCGGCCAAGATATCTCAGGTTCTGATAGCGATGTGAGTAAAATCCAGGATGAATGGAGTAAAACGATAAACGATGACAATCTGCACACATTCAACTTTAAACTGGCATACATGTGGGAACTTGTCAAGGCAGTAGATGAAGAGAAGGGACAGAAGTTTGAAGAATATCTTAAAAAGAAATGGGAAGACCAAGCAAACCATTTCGTTCCAACAGCGTTTTTTGGTAAGTAATAATATTACTACTATTAGATGCGAACCAATTAAATATCAGTTATCACTATTATTAACATGAATGAAACATGGGATAAGTATATTATTTACATAGAAGGCCGATGGGCCTTCAAAGTCACTCAAAGACCCTGCCGCAGAAACCAAAATCTTCTTACTGTGCCACTTGTCCAACGCATCATATTTTTACTGCATCATTCAACATTGCTCACTCAGTGCCCCTCCGCAACACATCCTTCGCGTATTTCGAACTACGCAATTAAAAAATATTAGGTATGCTCGGCGCAATAAGTATTGATCGAAAATATGACTCTATCAACACCTTTCAACCCAACTGGGCAGCACCAGGCAAGGCCTCAAATTAATTTTTCCATTTCTTACGCAGCTTCATTCATTACTGTATATGAATGAAGGAAAAATGAAAAATCATAATTCACAGTAAGACCATTCAAACAATGCATGAGTGTTCGTCGTTTGCTCCTTTGACATCAATATTCACCTTTGCGCCATCAGACTGAGACAACACACTTCAGCAACTTCAGTTCCTATCAACCTATCTTTTACTTACTTCATTCTGCTGGCTTTTGGTTTCATATTCTAACCAGATGCTTACGCGCGTGGCCTGAGGAGGAACGACGGCACGCCGCACAGAATAGGATGCTGGTTAGGGCAAGCTATTGGTAGCTTGGTAAGAATTTGCGAACGAAGCGGTGCCTAGCACCGCAAAGTGAGCAATCATGCAATAGCAGGCCCACCGGGGCCTGCTAGTTTCTCATAAAATAGGAGCAAAACGTAAACGCTAAAGTAATTTGCACCGTGTGTTAGTTTGTGCGAGTTAGAAACAGCGGGCAGTATATTATGATTTAATATTGAGCCGATTTTAGCCTTCACACTTGATTTTTCTGACCGTTCCAGACGTTTTACATGACAACTTAAGGTCCGATTGACTTTCAAGCTAGATATTATTCCATTCCATCACATGTCCTACCACCGTTTCCAATGTTTTGGCTCCATTAGTGACACTCATTTGGGCACGCTGCCAAACTACCTCTCTGTTTTAAAATACTGATCAAGATATTTTAAATTCATGTATTCAGCATAGAAGGGCCAAGAACGCAAACATACAGAAACGTTAATATTATGACAATAAATATAATCGTAAAACAACTATATTCCTCTTGTCTAATGAGTTGGATGTGAGAATTGAGCGACTGGTATGTGACAGCATTAAATCACGTTCAAAGATTACGTTTTTAATGGTATATTTCCTTATTTTTGGCTATAAGGGGGTAAAGTTTACCGGGCTTACAGCAACAGCAAAAAGTGAAGCTGCACAATTTGGCCCAATAATTAATCTTGTGGATGGAAACCTCGATGCTTACGCCCACACACAATACGGAACAGGGGGTATCTGGTTGAGAGCCCACTTGCCAGAAGTATCCCTCATCAGATTCGTTGAGATATACAACCGGCGGGATTGCTGCAAAGAGAGGATTCTAGGGATGTCGGTGTTCTTGAAGAGGGGCGACAAAATCGTGGAGTACTGTGGGGAAATAGAAGAAATAAAGGATAAGTACGACTTTCACTGTTCTGGGAAAGCTGATACGGTGGAACTCAGCTCACAAATGGATCACAGAGAGCAAAACATAGGAGAAATAATGGTGTATGGAGAGGGTAAGTTCAAATATCGATTGATAGAAAATTGTATTTTTCTAATCTGAAGTAGTGCAGTAAATTTCTATTAGTTACGAACAGTTTGATATTTCGCAATCGCCAATCATGGCATTTAGAATAATGGTGTAGGGGTAGACAAGAAAATATAAATGAAATGGATGGGGACACATGTAATCTTGTTGGCACCAATAGTGTGTCAACGATATGGCTGACGTTTCTCTGTGACCTGAAAAGTTTAAAAAAAGTTAAACAGGAGTAAAAATTTGAAAAAAAGAAAGACTGTACTTTTACTTAATTATGGAGCACTCCATTATTGCACATGTTTGTGCCCACAACCTCACCTCTAACACATCCTTAACAGAATACACTTAACAGAACTGAGAACACTCTTCCATGTTTATGCGCAGAACTTTACCCTTTCCCTTTCCTTAACGGAATGTTTCCCCAGGATATTGTCCAGCATCTAGACCCTACGCCTTCCTTGAGGGAAAACTTTGCTGCAAGACACAAAAGGAAGGCAACGATGGCAGGGAAAAATGCAACGGAGGGGATCTTGCAATTAATAGTAAATGTTGTGAGAACAATGACTACTCCATGTGCGACATTGGCAAATGTGCACAATAAATCAAGACAAGTTATCATACGGCGTTCCAACTTTACTTCAAAATATCTTAACTCAGGCACCCCCATTCGCCTTCTTTAATTTTTCTCCATGCATTATCACCTTTTTGCTATGCTCCTTTTTTCTATGCTCCTTTTTTCGATATATGATCTTTTTGCATGCCACATATTTGCTATATACCGACTTTTTGCCACACCTTTTAAGCCGTCTTTTTGCTGGACCACTTTTGTGCTAATTCTATAACGGCCATCTTCACGCTATAATTATCTTTTCAGACAAGTTATTAAGTATTCTCCCTGAAAACAACGGATTATGGATTGGGATGAGACCTACAGAGGAACAGAAATATCAGACATTCAAATCTCTTGTGGTTCTTAGACTACAAATTACAATACTTAGACTTCAATTAGTTTCTTAGTTTTTTAGTCATTTTATCATTTATGTATAAAAAGCATGGGATTATTAACATCTTTACCAGTATTATCAATCGAATTAAGTGTAGAGTAAAGTTTTAACTATTCTATGACTGAGCTTGTTTTGTTGATTGTAGTTTCAGAAAACTAGCATATCAAAAGTTTTACACATTTAATTTAGCATGGAAATTCCAAGAGGGCGCTATTCTGACAAGTTGGGTTGGAAGTTGGGTTTGACAGCAAGAATAATGCATACATAGTAGTAATATCAGGCATGGATCCAGCCCAGAATTTTTGGGGGCTTGCAAATTTAAGGTCACCTCGTGGCGCTTCATTTGCAAATAGGACGTTTTTTAATGTGAAAAGAGAAAAAGGTAATTAAATTATGTATTAGCACTGGCAGGGGTCTGGGGGCGGAAGCCCCCAGAAGCCAGTGGTCTGGAGTTTAGAGAAATGTCACCTCAATAGACTTTTTGCAATGCTTTATCTCAAAAGCTCCTTCGTTTTTGTCATACATAGTTTCACTAAATATATTAAAAATCTAGAGAAAGAACAGCAGTGGTCTGGGGGCGGTGCAGCCCCCAGATTCCAGAGCTCTGGAGATAAAAGAAATGTCAACTAAATAGAGTTTTTGCATAATTTTCATGTCAAAAGATACACCATTGTTTTTTGTGCATAATTTTACGCCCAGAGCACCCAAATTTTCATTTGGGGGGGGCGTGAGCACGCCCCCGTGGATCCATGCCTGAGTAATATTATCATAAATCTACAACTGCAATATTCGATAGAATGTTTTTTGTTTAGGTATTTTTCTTAGATAACTACCTCTTATACCTTATTCAAAAAGTGATCTTTCGGGGTTGGCAACTACAGAAGAAGTGCCATATTTTACTTTCTAATTTACCTAAAAATACTGGGGAATCAAAATGTGTGAAATCCCTATGTTTCTTAGCCCCTCCAATTGTGAGATATCACACCTTTATGTTACCGTGTGATTGCATCACATTGGCAGCTCACAACAACCCAGCATTATGATCGCTAGGTTAATGCTGTATTTTATAAGTATTTGACAGCATTGAGATAAGGTTTTTCTTTCCTGGATGTGCTGATGGCTGGCATCCTAGATCGAGCTTTTTCCTTGATTTTGAAATTTTGTCTTTAATTTCGAAATCCGAGGAGTTTTTGGAATAAGGAGGTAGGGAGTGGTGAAATTTTGGGCCTGCAATGTTCAAGATTGGCCTATGATGTCTCAAGTGGACCTGTTTTGTCTCGAACGGGTCTGTGTGGTCTCTTTTGGGCCTTTCCCAGTGACAGAACACTGCTGATCTGCCACGCTCAGCGTGGCGACAAGTCGGCCTTCTCCAGACGTGATTTTGGCAAAAAATTAACGATAATCATAATCACTATATTATGATAGCTTTGGACGCAAAAGGGCGATTCAACATTCATTACATTGGCAATTTCACCAAATTTCGTCGTTGCAGAAATACACCATTTCGAACGGCACGTTATCATAGCTTAATAACGTAGGCATGGCCTTGGAATCGAAAATGTCGTCATAGCTCCCGCAATGAGAATGAAGACGTGATTTCAGATCACGTCTGCAGTCTCAGATCAGCGTTTTACCACTCTCAGCATTTTCCTTGTGTTTGAATAAAAAGCGTAATTAAGCAAAGAATTGTAAACTAATGGTATCAAAATACCGTCAAAATATCATAGTCCTTCGCAACGAAAAGTTTTGCAGCTATCAGGTAATGTCTTCTCACTCAGATCAGTGTTTTGCCACTTTCAGAGCGGAGACGTGATTTAAAAATCACGTCTCCGTGCTGAGCGTGGCAAAATGCTGATCTGAGCGTGCAGACGTGATCTGAAATCACGTCTCCGCTCTGAAAGTGGAAAATCACTGATCTGAGTGTGAAGACATTATCTGATAGCTGCAAAACTTTTCGTTGCGATGGACTACGACATTTTGACGGTATTTGATGTCATTAGTTCACAACTCTTTGCTTAATTACGCTCATTATTCAAAAACAAGGAAAATGTTTATAAATGCATTTTAAATTATCATCTTTTACAATGGTTAATGCTGTAACCGAGTGTCATATACCTTATTACAGGAAATTAAGTTTACATATAATTAAGCCCTAAGGTCTCAAAAAGGGCTTAATTTCATGTGCCTTAATGACATGTATTATTAATTTCATGAAGACTTATTTTTCAAGCAAATTTGAACATAATAAGTTCGAAGACATTGATTTTTTTGAATTATTTATTATTCAGTATTGATTAAGCTTTGAATTGATGCCTCATGCCGGATGAAAAGCCACTTATTTTGTCAAGACTATGAATAATGCAAGAGACACATCCTGGAGCTCACTCCTTAACACTCCATCATACTTTCAAACCTTCATAACTGAATTTACATAGCATGCACAACATTTTCAAGGCCGTTATGATTATCAGCTATTATGTGGTGTTTTGTGGAAACATATTCGATCATTAATATTTTGATATACCTGATAAGATTCTCATGATGCTGTGATGATTTATTCTATAGGTTATTTTGTCATAGCAATTATCGTCTCTGAAAACTCACCAAATGTGTTAAGTGGTAATTGGAGAGTAATTTAAACTATCAAAGTGTCAAATAAAGACATAAAGCCACAAATTCCTTATTTGTAACATATAAAGTCTTAATTATTTGCATACAAGGCTGAAATTTCTATCTTATGAAACTTATATCTCCACAATGATAATTTGGCTCCATTTATTTAAGAATGCATTAAATTAGGCTTACATGTTATTAAGCCCTAGGGCCTCAAAAAGGGCTTAATTTCATGTAGCTTAATGACATGTAGGCTCATTTTTCTGAAGGCGATATTTCCTGTAATAAGGTACTTGCCTGATATCTGATCAGCAAGGCAGTCACCCCACTACATCGACTTTTGATTTTGTGGCATGTATTTCATACCCAGTGCACAGTGTAATCGCCATAAACAAATCAATGAACGAAACACACTCGCTAAGTAGATTCATGCTGTGAGACCATACAAAATTGATAAGGTATAATTTCGGGAAAAACTATGCCGGTGATGGGAGACGTGATTTGGTACTCCTGAAATTTGGGATCGGCGAGGTGCTGACTGTGTTCTGTCACTGGGGGGCCTTTTTATGTCTCAAATGGGCCTGTGATCTATCAATTAATGGGCATACATTGTCACAAATTGACCAGTGCTGTCTCAGATGGGCTTTTATTATCTCAAATGGGCCTGTTTTTGTTATCAAGTTTCTGCTAAAAAGTGGGCCTGTGACGGACAAAAAGCGGGCCTGAACGACGAAAAACCCAGCATCCTGTGGCTACTTGAAAAGAAAAACCTTACATTGAGATGCATATTAGACGAGGGGTAGCCGAGTTTCATAAGCACAATAAGCATTGTAATGATGGCCAATACTTATATTAGTAGGTCAGCAGAAAGATAGTAATGCATAAGCATGTATAATATGCATGTTAAAAGTGAGGGAACCTACTATAATTTAGTATATATATTATAAGGTTCCCTCAGTTTTCAAATGCATATTATGCATGCTTATGCATACTTATATTCTGCTCACCCTATAATATAACTATAGGCCATCATTTCGATGCATATTGTGCATATTGAACTCGGCTTCGCCTCGTACAATATGCACTTATATGCATCTCAATGCTGTCCTATAGTTATATATTACATGGCTCATAAGCCCTTATTTGCAACCATATACATCGGGTTATTTCAATAGTATAGGGTCGGCTGGGATCCTATAACCCCATGTTATGTGGTCGTTTCTGACCCTATAAGCCAGGGCTATAGGGTGTTTACAATGATGACTCCGACGTAGATTCAATATGATAGTTTATGACGTGAGCTGCCTACATATTTTTAAGGGTCGGCTAGATCCTATAACCCCTTACCCCATGTTATGGAATTTTCCAAGAGTTTATAGGTTATTTTCAATCATGACATCGTCTTGGATTCAATAAGCAAGTTTATGAAGTGAGTTGCCTACATTTCTTTTGCGGGCCATTACATGAGTACAATATCTGCCTCCTCAAGTGCCAATTCAATTTTAATAATTTGGTTGGAACACAGATTTTATTATTCTATTATACTATTATAGGGATGGGACGAAACTGGGGCTCAGAAGGTGACCTGCTGGAAATCCGGAAGTAAGTTGTTTTTTGGTATCTCCATGTGCCTCTAAGAGGTCTAGAACCGGTTTTGGGTCCAAATCTTGAAAACTCGCTATTTCCCCCACCATTTTGTACACCTTCATATGCCCAATTTTGGCCATTTTTGGGAGTTTTTGAGCTCTCATGCCCATGAAATTCAAGATATAGTCTTCTCCTGAACAGAATATATCAATCTAATCGTAAAAAATATTGAAAAATATGTACACTTTCTTGTACTTCTCTAGCAAACTGAGCTTTCGTGACTTGAGAAGTAGCTGGTCAGCAACAGTTGAAGATGCTGTGGTGACTTTAACGGGTCTCGTGACCCCGCCCGGCTTCTTTTGTCCAACACGGCAGACTTCAACGCGAGTTTTCTCTCCCACGGACTGCAACATCACATTAACCTTAGCATTCAGCTCCTCGTCGTTTTCTTCCTCTAGGCCGAAGATCATGACGTTCTTGGCGCGGTCCTCTCCTTGCACTACGTCCTGCACCACCTTCTTCAACACAGTCTGGTTGACAGGACTCTCCTTCACACTGCCTTGAACTGCTGCACTGTAGGATTTGATCTCCTCTTTCACTGTGCTAGACACTGACGTCTCAACGGCAGTCCTGATACTGTCCATCTGCTGGTCTTTCACTGACAATAGGTCTGACTGAAGCTTAATGATAGTCTTCTGAGCATCGATCAAGAAGACTGATTCACGCAACAGCACGGCAGTTTCGTCCTGCCTCGCTTTCAATATAACAGCCGTGGTCAGCTGTCCCGTGCTGGTAATCCCGAGTCCGTTGAAGGCTTTATCAAGGAATGAAACACAATTCTGTTTTACCAATTTCTGCATTTCTTGGTGCTGGGCATCTTTTGTGCTTGTACACATAGCCACGCAGTAACGGTGTAAATCTTGCTATATCAAACGTGCTGATAGGCGTACTGATAAGAGAGCATTAATAAGCAACGAATGAAAAAGTGATATTCTGCACTGCCATAATATCTCAGCCCAGGAAGGTGCTAGCGACCCGGGACTGAAAGTGTTATACCATCCAATCCTACCATTATTGGGGGTAGAACACCATGAAAACACTCTAGGAGGCTTATTTCACTGATTTTGTTGATTTATTTTGGTATTTGAGTACAAGCGGTGCTCATGAAGAGCCGTTGTTTCAACTCTCATGTCCATGTTTTATTAGCTAAATACTTCTACCCTACATTATCTCTAGCTAACATTGTGAGAAACCATTGAGCTTTGGTCTGATCAAAAAATATTGAAATTTGACTATTTTATTGGTTAAATGTACCAAATTTCGGGCCATTAGTGGGGGTAGAACACCATGAAAACACTCTAGGAGGCTTATTTCACTGATTTTATTTGTTCATTTTGGTATCTGAGTACAAGCGATGCTCATTTGCTCATAAAGAGCTGTTGTTTCAACTCTCAGGGCAAGTTTAATACCAGTGCCACTCAACCTTATCTAGACCTTCTTGTGAGAAAACTTTTACCTTGGGCCTTATCAGAAAACTTTGAAATTTGACCATTTTGTCAGCTAAAAGTACCAAATTTGAGATGCTCGGCACTACATCTCAGCCCAGGAACGTGGTAGAAACTTGGGACCATTCCACCATCTGATCCTACCTTAGTCAATAGTGCTATAGTGGGGTTAGAGCACTATGAGAATACTTTAGAACGCTTATTTCACTGATTTCGTTGATGCATTTTAGTATTTGAGATACAAGCAATGCTCATCAAGAGATTTTATTTCAACTCTCACACCTGCACCGATTCTTAATTAGCTTGAAACTCCCAGTCAGAAGTAAATATGAGTTCATATGACATATCTCTTAGCCATCTATTTCCCACAGGACTCATTTGCATGAACGTTGGGTAAGTAACAACCCAGCAGAACCCAGTACTTCAGTTTTACAGCCTTACCTTTCAAAAAGTCAGTATTCGGCACTGTGAGTACCGAAATTTTTGATCTACTAGGAAATTTTCTGTCTGGAAATTTTCGAAAATTTGATCAGTCACAAAGCTAAGGGCAACGAATCTTCCCACTTTCCCCGGTAGTTAGAATCTTCCCATTTCCCAGTGGCAAACGAATCTTCCCACTTCCCGGTAGTTAAGAATCTACCTACTTCCCAGTGGCAACGAATCTTCCCACTTCCCATTGGTAAGGAATCTTCCCATTTCCCAGTGGCAACGAATCTTCCCACTTCCCGGTACCTAGTAAGGAATCTTCCCACTTCCCAGTGATAACGAATCTTCCCACTTCCCGGTAGTTAGGAATCTTCCCACTTCCCAGTGGTAAGGAATCTTCCCAATCCCATTTCCCAGTGGCAACGAATCATCCCACTTCCCGGTAGTGAGGAATCTTCCTACTTCCCAGTGGCAACGAATCTTCCCACTTCCCGGTAGTTAGGAATCTACCTACTTCCCAGTGGCAACGAATCTTCTCACTTCCCAGTGGCAACGAATCTTCCCACTTCCCAGTGGCAACAAATCTTCCCACTTCCCGGTAGTGAGGAATCTTCCTACTTCCCAGTGGCAACGAATCTTCCCACTTCCCAATGGTCAGGAATCTTTCCACTTCCCAGCGACAATGAATCTTCCCACTTCCCGGTAGTAACTAATCTAAAATCTTCTCACTTCCCAGTGACACTGACAACGAATCTTCCCAATTCCCGATAGTTAGGAATCTTCCCATTTCCCAGTAGCAACGAATCTTCCCATTTTCCAGTACTAAGGAATCTTCCCACTTCCCAGTGGTAAGGAACTTTCCCACTCCCCGGTAGTGAGGAATCTGCCAAATTTCCAGACTTTAATAGAGCTTTGGATGCAAGTTTGACATGCTAGTTGCATCAAAATTGGCAGCAAAAATCCTAAAATAACGATGTTTCTATCTACTTGAAACGTCTGGCTCGCTGGGGGCTGCCGCCCCCAGACCCCTGCTCACAACTGCTTGAATTACGTTTGCATCTGTTCTCCATGCTATTAGCCTCAAGATTGGTAGCAAAAATCGTAAGAAAACGATTTTCCTATCTACTTGAAACGTCTGGATCGCTGGGGGGCTGCTGCCCCCAGACCCCTGCTTACAATTACTGTTGTACTAAGTTTATACTTTATGTCAAAGCATCAGGATTTTTTCATATCTTGAATAATGAATATGATGGGAAGTATTTGCTCTTAATGGACATTTCGCGAGCGAAGCAAGCAGTCCACAAAAAGCATAAAAGTTTGATTTGGTGGGAAAAAATGTGGTGAGTACCGGGAAGAAAAATACTTTTGAAAGGTAAGTTTACAGCTGCTCAAAACATTGAGTAAAAGCGGGATAATATCTCTGAGAGTTGCTCTGAAAATAAAAACAGTAACCTACAGATGTCACAAGATGGCACATCTTGTCACAAGGATTATGAGTTCCACTTTTTACAGTAATACAAGTGTAATTGGCCAATGAAATATGCTAAATCAAATCCCAAATTTAAATGATTATGGAATCATACCAAAATATCATTCTTAAATTGTTATTGATCCTTTAAATATACCATGTTCTCATCTTGACAATATCTCTCAATGAGCATGGCTTGGACAATAAAACCAAATTAAATAAATAAAATCAGTGAAATAAGCCTCCTAGAGTGTTTTTATGGTGTTCTACCCCCACTAATGTTAGGATTAGATGGTAGAATGAACTTGGTCTCAAGTCTCTAGCACCTTCTTGGGCTGAGATATACTATCTGGCCATTTTGGACCAAGCGCCCGAAATTTGGTACATTTTAACCCATAAAATAGTCAAATTTCAATATTTTTTGATCAGACCAAAGCTCAATGGCTTCTCACAATGAGAGCTAGAGATAATGTAGGGTAAAAGTATTTAGCTAATAAAACATGGACATGAGAGTTGAAACAACGGCTCTTCATGAGCACCGCTTGTACTCAAATACCAAAATAAATCAACAAAATCAGTGAAATAAGCCTCCTAGAGTGTTTTCATGGTGTTCTACTCCCAATAATGGTAGGATTGGATGGTATAATAGTTTTGGTCCCAGGTCGCTAGCACCTTCCTCGGCTGAGATATGGCAGTTCGCCATTTTTGGCCTCACGCCTTGATTTAAAACGTTTTTTGCCTATAAAATAGGCAAATTTCAATATTTTTTGATGAGACCAATTCTTATGTCTTTCTTACGATTAGATTGATATATTCTGTTCAGGAGAAGACTCTATCTTGAATTTCATGGGCATGAGAGCTCAAAAACTCCCAAAAATGGCCAAAATTGGGCATATGTAGGCATATAAAAATGGTGGGGAATAGCGAATTTTCGAGATTTGGACCCAAAACCGGTTCTAGACCTCTTAGAGGCACATGGAGATACCAAAAAACAACTTATATCTGGATTCCGAGTTATCACCCTGTTTCGTCCCACCCCTAATTCTGTGGTATTTGAGACTCCAATGAACAATAGGCTGTTCAAATGACGCCGTTATCTTGCTTCACTATTGTAAATTGCTACATGGCATCACAATAGGTATGCATTCCACCGACACATGTCTACAAGTACATTTCTTGAGGCCCGACAAAAATTCAATTACCGGCGAGAGCATTCTGCCCATGATGCCATGATACAAGTACAACTATGAGACTTCATGTTTCATATTTCTTATGAGTTTCCACCACACAATTTATGTTATTTCGCCATGTAATATCACCATAGGTCTCAGGAGTACCTGATGCCACATTGTTTCGAACTCGGCTTCGCCTCGTCCGAAACAAACCATTATTGGCCTCAGCTTCACTTCAGCCAATAATATGTCTATATATAGAGATATAGTTCACACTTCGTGCTCACTTTATAAGAGTGAAATAGTCTGTGCAAAAATAATTATTTACAAAGGTTTTAGTGTTGGAATGTGTTCTAATGGGTCCCATGAAGGTTTCCAAAGAGTGTTAAGGCTCTACCCCTTGAGGAAATTTCAGGAGGGCCACGCCCTTCATTGACCGTGGGAAATTTTGGTGAAAAATCAAAAAATCCTAGTTTACATTCATATAAGGCATGTGGGTACTCTAAACCTATGTTTTCTGGGACGGTGAATCGATTCCAAGCATAATCTAAGCGCTATCGACCTTTCTTGATCCATTTATGACCACGCCCACTTTTTGCGTATGGAATTTTTGAGGCAAAAATGCCATTTCTCAATTATTCACAATTTATGGCTTGTGGGTACTCTAAACCTATGTTTTCTGGAACGGTGAATCGATTCCAAGCATAATCTAAGCGCTATCGACCTTTCTTGATCCATTTATGACCACGCCCACTTTTTGCGTATTGAATTTTTGAGGCAAAAATGCCATTTCTCAATTATTCACAATTTATGGCTTGTGGGTACTCTAAACCTATGTTTTCTGGGACGGGGAATCGATTCCAAACATTATCTAAGCGCTATCGACCTTTCTTGACCCATTTCTGACCACGCCCACTTTTTACATAAATGAAGTTCTTGAGACTGAAATGTCATTTCTCGATAATTCACAATATATGGCTTGTGGGTACTCTAAACTTATGTTATCTGGGACGGGGAATCGATTCCAAACATTATCTAAGCGCTATTGACTATGATTTTTTTTGATTGAAACCACCCCCTTAGGGGCGTTGCCTCTTTTATGGGCAGTGAATAGAGAAATTTACAAAGAATTAATAATTATAAAACCCACAAATCTTCAAATATCCCTAAAAATTTGATCCTAAAATTAATACATATCAAACTGAAACTTTCAGAATAATGATGCCGGTGGGGGGTGGTCTGCTGACTGGGGGGTGGTCTGCTGACTGAGTACGGGTCTAGGCTTGCCTGGACCCGATCTTGGTACAGTGGATTACTTCGTGCAAGCCCATCAAACCAGCTACAGGGCTGCCTCCGGGAATGTTGGACACCAAGGTAAGACTTGGGATTCCCTTGCCTCTCTGGAGGCGGCCACTGAACGCTGGGGAGTAAATCCTGAGAGCTAGGAGTGGGCACCTCTATTGGCTCTCGGGGGGTCCTATCAGGAAAGGCAACTGGCAGTATTCTTACTATCATCAGAGTCTGCATGCTGACAAAGCTGCACTGGCAGCCGGAATGCCTTTCTCGCCCTCCCTGCTGGCTCGGCCACGTCCGGACGTGGGTAATAATGTTATACGACGAAAAGTATTTTTTACTCCTTTATTTCCGGCTTATGCCTCTTTTCCTGCTTTTATGAACATTATGCTTTCTATAAGGTTTAAAATCACACTTGGGAACGGTGGGAGCGTATCTCTAATGGCCCTCTGGAGGCTGAAGACACTCAACTGCCTCTGAAAGGAAGCATCACAGTGGGGAAAGGTGATGGATATTCCTCACCACTTGAAACCCTTTGGGTGGGGGAAACCTGCAAAGGAGAAAATGAAATGATGTTGTCAGTGAATACCGAGTATCGACCCCAATCCGGCACATATCTGTTATCGTGTAACTAAAGGTAAATTACGTATTGTGTAACTCAACATAACCTCCGTAACAGAAATCACGACTGCCGCGGCTAAAACCTTGTTGACATCAGTCTACAAACCAGAACTATCATCACGTTTACCTCTAGTAAGAATTACTCCCTAACTGAAGGGCGGAAGACGATTAACATATGCTATTTGAAAGCTATAAAACAATCAACCTTGAGTCAATTATTATAGTCTCCACAACCAACGTTAACCCCCTAAGTTTTGGCTTTGTCGAATTATGATACCTGGGTGCAACTGGGCCCAGGGGGTGGGACGAAACTGAGGCCTCCAGAATATGACTCAATCAATCTGGAGCCAGATATTACTGGTCCACCAAATATGAATTTATTTTGTAGAAATGCCCAACTTGGTCATTTTAGCTCACGATAGAGATTCTCTCAACAGAATATCAATCTATGAGGCAAAAACACCAAAATTCAGGTGGCGAACTGCCATACACTCTGGGATTTGACTACCACTAATCTGATAAGTAGAACATAAACATGATGCACATTTTACGGTACCATGAAGAATTCATAGCATTTCTCTAGCTTATTTCGAGAAACCATTGAGGTTTTGATCTGATCAAAAATATTGAAATTTGACCATTTTATGGGCAAGAATGTACAATTTTCAGGCGCCTGGCCCAAAATGGCCAGGTACTATATCTCAGCCGAGGAAGGTGCTAGAGACTTGAGACCAAGTTCATTCTACCATCTAATTCTACCATTAGTGGGGGTAGAACACCATGAAAACACTCTAGGAGGCTTATTTCACTGATTTTATTTATTCATTTTGGTATCTGAGTACAAGCCATGCTCATTGAGAGATATTGTTTCAATTAGATAAGCTTGACACTTCCTGGTATATTTAAATGATCAATAACAATTTGAGAATGATATTTTGGTATGATTCCATAATCATTTAAATTTGGGATTTGAATTGAGCATATTTCATTGGCCAATTACACTTGTATTACTGTAAAAAGTGGAACTCATATTCCTTGTGACAAGATGTGCCATCTTGTGACATCTGTAGGTTACTGTATTAATTTTCAGAGCAACTCTCAGAGATATTATCCCGCCTTTACTCAATGTTTTGAGCAGCTGTAAACCTGAAGGACTGGGTTCTGCTGGGTTGTTACTTGCCCAACGTTCATGCAAATGAGTCCTGTGGGAAATAGATGGCTAAGAGATATGTCATATGAACTCATATTTACTTCTAACTGGGAGTGTCAAGCTAATTAAGAATTGGTGCAGGTGTGAGAGTTGAAATAAAATCTCTTGATGAGCATTGCTTGTATCTCAAATACTAAAATGTATCAACGAAATCAGTGAAATAAGCGTTCTAAAGTATTCTCATAGTGCTCTAGCCCCACTATGGCACTATTGACTAAGGTAGGATCAGATGGTGGAATGGTCCCAAGTTTCTACCACGTTCCTGGGCTGAGATATAGTGCCGAGCATCTCAAATTTGGTACTTTTAGCTGACACAATGGCCAAAGTTCAAAGTTTTCTGATAAGGCCTAAGGTAAAAGTTTTCTCACAAGAAGGTCTAGATAAGGTTGAGTGGCAGTATTAAACTTGCCCTGAGAGTTGAAACAACAGCTCTTTATGAGCAAATGAGCATCACTTGTACTCAGATACCAAAATGAATAAATAAAATAAGTGAAATAAGCCTCCTAGAGTGTTTTCATGGTGTTCTACGCCCACTAATGGTAGGATTAGATGGCAGAATGAACTTGGTCTCAAGTCTCTAGCACCTTCCTCGGCTGAGATATACTATCTGGCCATTTTGGGCCAAGCGCCTGAAATTTTGTACATTTTAACCAATAAAATAGCCAAATTTCAATATTTTTTGATCAGACCAAAGCTCAATGGTTTCTCACAATGTTAGCTAGAGATAATGTAGGGTAGAAGTATTTAGCTAATAAAACATGGAAATGAGAGTTGAAACAACGGCTCTTCATGAGCACCGCTTGTACTCAAATACCAAAATAAATCAACAAAATCAGTGAAATAAGCCTCCTAGAGTGTTTTTATGGCGTTCTACCCCCAATAATGGTAGGATTGGATGGTA
The DNA here is from genome assembly GCA_011033025.1 of Beroe forskalii. Classification (NCBI taxonomy): domain Eukaryota; kingdom Metazoa; phylum Ctenophora; class Nuda; order Beroida; family Beroidae; genus Beroe; species Beroe forskalii. The sequence goes on from WFMF01000214.1 coordinate 122,118, forward strand.
TAACACTTTTGGTCCCGGGTCGCTAGCACCTTCCTGGGCTGAGATATGGCAGTTCGCCGTTTTTGGCCTCGCGCCTTGATTTAGAACGTTTTTGCCTATAAAATTGGCAAATTTCAATATTTTTTACGATTAGATTGATATTTTCTGTTCAGGTGAAGACTATATCTTGAATTTCATGGGCATGAGAGCTCAAAAACTCCCATAAATGGCCAAAATTGGGCATATGTAGGTGTACAAAATGGTGGGGGAAATAGCGAGTTTTCAAGATTTGGACCCAAAACCGGTTCTAGACCTCTTAGAGGCACATGGAGATACCAAAAAACAACTGACATCCGGATTTCCAGCAGGTCGCCTTCTGAGCCCCAGTTTCGTCCCATCCCTAACAGAATAATAAAATCTGCGTTCCAACCAAATTATTAAAATTGAATTGGCACTTGAGGAGGCAGATATTGTACTCGTGTAATGGCCCGCAAAAAAATGTAGGCAACTCACGTCATAAACTTGCTTATTGAATCTACGACGATGTCATCATTGAAAATAACCTATAAACTCTTGGAAAATCCCATAACATAGGGTAAGGGGTTATAGGATCTAGCCGACCCTTAAAAATATGTAGGCAACTCACGTCATAAACTATCATATTGAATCTACGTCGGAGTCATCATTGTAAACACCCTATAGCCCGGGCTTATAGGGTCGGAAACGACCACATAACATGGGGTTATAGGATCCCAGCCGACCCTATACTATTGAAATAACCCGATGTATATGGTTGCAAATAAGGGCTTATGAGCCATGTAATATATAACTATAGGACAGCATTGAGATGCATATTAGTGCATATTGTACGAGGAGAAGCCGAGTTCAATATGCACAATATGCATCGAAATGATGGCCTATAGTTATATTATAGGGTGAGCAGAATATATTAGTATGCATAAGCATGCATAATATGCATGTGAAAACTGAGGGAACCTTATGATATATACTAAATTATAGTAGGTTCCCTCACTTTTAACATGCATATTATACATGCTTATGCATTACTATCTTTCTGCTGACCTACTAATATAAGTATTGGCCATCATTACAATGCTTATTGTGCTTATGAAACTCGGCTACCCCTCGTCTAATATGCATCTCAATGCTGTCAAATACTTATAAAATACAGCATTAACCTAGCGATCATAATGCTGGGTTGTTGTGAGCTGCCACTGTGATGCAATCACGCGGCAACATAAAGGTGCAATATCTCACGATTGGAGGGGCTAAGCAACATAGGGATTTCACACATTTTGACTCCCCAGTATTTGTAGGTAAATTAGATAGTAAAATATGGCACTTCTTCTGTAGTTGCCAACCCCGAAAGATCACTTTTTGAATAAGGTATAAGAGGTAGTTATCTACCTTACGAGACATATTTAAAAGGTACGAAATTTGGGGATTTTTCGAAAAAATCCCCATATTTTCGTTCCCCCAAAATTTCGATCCCCAAAATTATTTCCCCCAAATTAGTAAATTGCGGGTTTGTGATTTGACTTACAGTGCATAAATATGGAATTCCCACACAAATTTCAATAAGTATGTCAGTGTAGAAGAGTTCAAAATATCTAAAATGCAGTTATTCCAAATAAAACCTTCTACACTCGACTCGATAAAAGGGATCTTGTACTGGAAATTCTACTACACCGATCACCTCAATGATATTGGCCTTTCTAAAGTTCGGGTTTATTCCCAAAAGTTACCTTATTTTTTCGAATTTGAAAAAAGGCGAAAATCCCCTAATTTAATTTGGGGAACGAAATTTGGGGATTTTTGAAAAAAATCCCCATATTTTCGAACCCCCAAAATTTCGATCCCCGGAATTATTGTCCCATGTTATTTTATCTTGTAAGGTAGGAAAAATACCTAAACAAAAAACATTCAATCGAATATTGCAGTCATAGATTTATGATAATATTACTCAGGCATGGATCCACGGGGGCGTGCTCACGCCCCCCAAATGAAAATTTGGGTGCTCTGGGCGTAAAATTATGCACAAAAAACAATGGTGTATCTTTTGACATAAAAATTATGCAAAAACTATATTTAGTTGACATTTCTTTTACCTCCAGAGCTCTGGAATCTGGGAGCTGCCGCCCCCAGACCACTGCTGTTCTTTCTCTAGATTTTTAATATATTTAGTGAAACTATGTATGACAAAAACGATGGAGCTTTTGAGATAAAGCATTGCAAAAAGTCTATTGAGGTGACATTTCTCTAAACTCCAGACCACTGGCTTCTGGGAGCTTCCGCCCCCAGACCCCTGCCAGTGCTAATACATAATTTAATTACCTTTTTCTCTTTTCACATTAAAAACGTCCTATTTGCAAATGAAGCGCCACGAGGTGGCCTTAAATTTGCACGCCCCAAAAAATTCTGGGCTGGATCCATGCCTGATATTACTACTATGTATGCATTATTCTTGCTGTCAAACCCAACTTGTCAGAAAGGCGCCCTCTTGGAATTTCCATGCTAAATTAAATGTGTAAAACTTTTGATATGCTAGTTTTCTGAAACTACAATCAACAAAACAAGCTCAGTCATAGAATAGTTAAAACTTTACTCGATACTTCATTCGATTGATAATACTGGTAAAGATGTTAATAATCCATACTTTTTTACATAAATGATAAAATGACTAAAAAACTAAGAAACCCATTGAAGTCTAAGTATTGTAGTCTAAGAACCACAAGAGATTTTAATGTCTGGTATTTCTGTTCCTCTGTAGGTCTCATCCCAATCCATAATGTGTGCTTTTCAGGTAGAATACCTGATTACTTGTCTGAAAAGATGATTATAGCGTGACATGGCCGTTATAGAAAAGTGGCCCAGGAAAAAGGCCTTTAGAAAAAGGAGGTGTGGCAAAAAGTCGCTATATAGCAAATATGTGGCATGCAAAAAGATCATACACCGAAAAAAGGAGCTTGGAAAAAAGGAGCATTAAAGCAAAAATAATGCATGTAGAAAAATTAAAGAAGGCAAACGGGGGTGCCTGAGTTAAGATATTTTGAAGTAAAGTTGGAACGCGGTATGAATACATATTACATACTTCGATTCATTGTGCACATTTGCAAATGGAACACATGGAATAAAGTTGGAACACGGCCTGATTACTTGTCTTGATTTATTGTGCACATTTGCCAATGTCGCACATGGAGTAGTCATCGTTCTCACAACATTTACTATTAAGTGCAAGATCCCCTCCATTGCATCTTTCCTTGCCTTCGTTGCCTTCCTTTTGTGTTTTGCAGCAAAGTTTTCCCTCAAGGAAGGCGTAGGGTCTGGATGCTGGACAATATCCTGGGGAAATATTCCGTTAAGTGAGATTGTAAGCAATAACCTGGGGAAATATTCTGTTATTAAGGAATGGGTAAGGGTGAGGTTGTGAGCATAAACATGGAAGAGTATTGTGTCAAGGAAGGGGTAAGGGTGAGGTTCAGAGCATAAACATGGAAGTGTATTCTGTTAAGGATGTGTTAGAGGTGAGGTTGTGGGCACGAACATGCGCAATAATGGAGTGCTCCATAATTAAGAAAAAGTACAGTCTTTCTTTTTTTTTACTTTTTACTCCTGTTTAACTTTTTTTAACTTTTTAGGTCACAGAGAAACGTCAGCCATATCGTTGACACACTATTGGTGCCAACAAGATTACATGTGTCCCCATCCATTTCATTTGTATTTTCTTGTCTACCCCTACACCATTATTCTAAATGCCATGGTTGCGAAATATCAAACTGTTCGACGTTCGTAACTAATAGCAGTTTACTGCACTACTTCAGATTAGAAAAATACAATTTTCTATCAATCGAAACTAGCAGGCCCGGTGGGCCTGCTATTGCATAATTGCTCACTTTGCGGCGCTATGCACCGCCTCGTTCGCAAATTCTTACCAAGCTACCAATAGTTTGCCCTAAATAGCGAGTAGCGACCTATTCTGTGCGGCGCGCCATCGTTCCTCCTCAGGCCACGCGCGTAAGCATCTGGTTAGATGAAACCAAAAGCCAGCAGAATGAAGTAAGTAAAAGATAGGTTGATAGGAACTGAAGTTGCCGAAGTGTGTTGTCTGATGGCGCAAAGGTGAATGTTGATGTCAAAGGAGCAAACGACGAACACTAACGCATTGTTTGAATGGTCTTACCGTGAATTATGATTTTTCATTTTTCCTTCATTCGTATAATGAATAAAGCTGCGTAAGAAATGGAAAAATTAATTTGAGGCCTTGCCTGGTGCTGCCCAGTTGGGTTGAAAGGTTTTGATGGAGCCATATTTTCGATCAATACTTATTGTGCCGAGTATACCTACTTTTAATTGCGTAGTTCGAAATTCGCGAAGGATGTGTTGCAGAGTGGCACTGAGTGAGCAATGTTTAATGATGCAGTAAAAATATGATGCGTTGGACAAGTGGCACAGTTAGAAGATTTTGGTTTCTGCGGCTGGGTCTTTCAGTGACTTTGAAGGCCCATCGGGCATTCTAGTAAATAATATACTTATCCCATGTTTCATTCATCTTAATAATAGTGATATTGGTTCGCATCTAATAAAAGTAATATTATTACTTACCAAAAAACGCTGTTGGAACGAAATAGTTGGCTTGGTCTTCCCATTTCTTTTTAAGATATTCTTCAAACTTCTGTCCCTTCTCTTCATCTACTGCCTTGACAAGTTCCCACATGTATGCCAGTTTAAAGTTGAATGTGTGCAGATTGTCATCGTTTATCGTTTTACTCCATTCATCCTGGATTTTACTCACATCGCTATCAGAACCTGAGATATCTTGGCCGAGCCACACTGTACTGTCTCCCCCTTTGACAAACCACTGCGAACTCATTTCTGCACCTTTGCTAGATTGACGAGTGGAGTAAGAAGTTGAAGCCGAAACCGATCCCCCCATTAAACTGGTTCCATATTTTGCGGTTAGCTCTGCAGAGACTGACTTCTCGGTATCAGTAGACGTGGCTTGCATTATGTATGATTTCTTAACCTCACCTCCAAGATCCATGCTTTTAGCGTAGAAAACACCAAGAAGATCCGCAATTTGCTCCACCGACAGTTTCTTTACAGCCTCTTTAAAGTTTTCTGACAGATATTTTTCAGGAAATATTTTAAAAGAACTTATTGCTGAAACGTCATATTTGATGGCTTTGATAACGGAATCCAACCGCACTGTTTTTATGCTGGAATCAGTGCTACTGCTGACCGACATGCTGGCTGCCATTGAGAATGCACCATAGCTCCCTTTCATTCCCACTGATGCAGCAAAATTTTCAGCACAAGTTTGCTCAGCGCTCGAGTATACCACGTTCATGTTCATTGTTGGGTTGGAACTGATGGTGATCAGGTCGTCTTTTTCATCAGCTGGTATATCAAAGATTTTGTCTCCCCGGGCTAGGAAGGCTGGAGAGTCGTAGTCTATTACAAAGCCATATTGGATAGCTTCCCATACTTTCTCGTTTTGAATTGATTCCACTGCTGAGCTGAAAGCAGAGTAAATCCCATTGTGTTAATTGAACCTAGAAGGATCTAGGGAGCAAGTTTAAAACGTTTAACAAGAATTGTGCCCATTACCCATTTGCGGGCGCTTAATTTCCCTCCCCCGAGCTTAATAAAGAAGATGGTCTTCGTATTGGTGAGGAATTCCAAAAGTATTTTCCATATTCAAAACAGATTAAGGGTCGTGACGTGTAATTAAATGACTATAATGAATCAATTATATTTGAATGAAGACTTTATATGACCACTTGCGCTATAATATGGGTCCTTAAGATGAAGACGCCTCCAAAGCTATTTGGACTTTTGACGAGCAGTAAATAATATCATGCACTCTAGGAGGGGCTAGTGGGGCCCTACATTTTTCTTGAAGGGGGGGGGGGGGCTTTTGCAAAATGATGGTGCATAAATTTCCATTAACATTCTAACAGAGCTTCATATTTCTATTGTGAATTCAAGTGTAATCAAGCCAGTGACGGTTAAGGAAATGTAATCCATACTTTCTTCACCCGAGACTAGTTTGCTGCAATGGGCATCTCCTCATTTAACCCTCCCGCACAATTTCCTGTACGCTCGGCTGAGTGAACCGTGTGGCTGCTTAGGTGAGAGTTCTCACCCTTAGCACGATAGGCAGGGCTGGGAATCGAACCACCAACCTCTCGATTGAAAGTATGACGCCTTAACCACTGCGCTATCTGGCCGGAGCTCTTAGTTGCTGAAAAGGATGTGATTCTTGCGTATTCTTGCTTAGGTGAATAGAGGGTCACCTAGGGTCAGTGGGGGTTCAGCAGGGGTCAGTGGGGGTTCACCAGGGGTCAGCAGAGGACCAGCAGGGGGTAATTGTTTCCTTGATAAATAACCGTTTCCTTGTCAGAATTAATTGGTATTCTTTCATATGACCATTTTGACATCTTCAAAGCGCATTCTTGATTATAACCCCACTGAAGCATCTTATTATACAGAGCAGAATTTGGAGTTAAGCCTCAAAAGAATGTTGGCCATCGGAGCAAAAATCCCTGTTTTTTTGCTCTGGCCAAAACATTTTGGAGGCCTCACTCAAAATGATCCTCTATTACATAAGTTCGAAATATAGTTCAGAAAATTTAATAGAAAAAGATTGAGAAATAGTTGAAATTTCGCGCTAAGTGTAAAGCACAGTTGGGAAAAATGCAAACTGAGATAGCGATTTTTGAACGATTCTATGGGCTGAAATGGCCAAAGACGGTTCAATTCACTTATAAATTCACTTAACATACCTGGTTCCAAGTTTTGCTAGCAGCAAAACTGAGATAAGGAGGACCCCTCTTGCCATTTAGTATCTCTTTTATCCAGGTACCTGTACAATATTAACAGACTTATGGTAAGAAAGTAACGCCTGACCAGTGGGCATTTGCTTCAATTCTCGAGAATTTTGGTTTACATTGGAGCAATTGTCCGTGGACTGGAGAGTCCCTAGCAGCTTTACTATTGTATAACCCCGTAGCTCACTGCAGTAAACCAACGGCAATTTCACAATGAAGGGTTTAGTAAAATGTAAAAAGTGTAAACCGTGATATTATACACGAGCAAGGCCTGACTGAGTAACATTGCAGTCAGACCGGAGCCGAGGCCAAGGTTTCATTGGGAAGGTTTGTACATTTTTCGATTGATTAAACTAAGTTGTGCAATATGCACCGACCTTATTACGTGCTAAAATAGAAGAAAATGTCTTTGATTATAATATAAATGCATACTCGCAGGATCACAACCAGTTGCCAGGAAAGGGCCGGGCCTCGCATTATTTTGCACCTTCCAGGCGTGTTTATGCTATGTATTCAAAAACCCTATAGGCACCAGGGTACCGTGCGCAATAAATTATTGCGCACTGTAGTGCCGAAATCTTGATTTATTACGCACTGTAGGTCATAATAATTTATTATGGTGCAGTAGAACAGTGCGTAATAATTTATTTCGCACAGTTGAGCAAACTGTACCTTCAAATCTTAATTTAAAACATTTCCTTGCATAAAAGTCGGTGCATAATTCAGTTTAATAACTCGTAAAAATTACTAAACTCAGCATTAAAAAACCTCGGCCTTAAAACATTTAAAACATTTCCTTGCATAAAAGTCGGTGCATAATTCAGTTTAATAACTCGTAAAAATTACTAAACTCAGCATTAAAAAACCTCGGCCTTCGGCCTCGGTTTTTCAATATGACCTATAATACCTCGGGCCTCCGGCCCTCGTGTGTAATATGACGTTTAGTAATTATTACTCGTTACTAAACCCTTCATTAGGAACCGAGGCCGAAGGCCGAGGTTTTTATTGCAGAGGTTTGCAATTTTTACGAGTTATCAAACTGAATTATGCACTGTAATTACTCGTAAAAAAGGGGATAATTTCAAACACAAGGAAATGTTTTAATTTGTGATATATAGGTACAACTGGGTCGACTGTGCGAAATAAATTATTACGCACACCATAATAAATTATTATGACCTACAGTGCGTAATAAATCCTGATTTTGGCACTACAGTGCGTAATAATTTATTGCGCACAGTACCCTGGTGCCTATAGGGTTTTTGAATACATAGCAAAAACATGCCTGGAAGGTGCATAATAGTACATATCGCAATGTACAATAAAGAATTCTCAATACATTCGGTACTGGAGATGGAACATAATTTGGAGAAATCAATGCAAGACACAGTGAAAGTGAAGCAGGTGGGGGATCTGAGCCAATCAGTGTTAAAGCAGAAAAATAAAGACACAGTGATAAAGCTTGGTAATGTTCTTACTGCTGCACTGAAACGAAGTGGTGAGCTGCTACGTGCGGCTGGGGCTGATGTTGACCAGTTGCAAGCAGATCAAATAAGGCTCCAGGGTGAATTGCTAGCAGAAAAGGAGAAGCATGTGCTGAGTAAGAACGAGGAACTGAAAGAAATGAAGAAGACCGTCAAGAACGAAATGAATAGCTGGGCAGACGTTGTCGGTAAGAAAGTGAAGAGCACTGAAATCACTCCCAGCGTGATAAAGGAAGCATTTGAGGAGGACAGAGGAGAGATGGACTGCTCTCACAATGTCATGGTGTACGGGTTGAAGGAAGCTGAGGGGGAGGACAGCAGGAGCGAGGACATTCAACAGATAGTCGAAATGATGGAAGAGATTGGGGCTGCCTGTGAGGACGTCACCTTGACAAGGATTGGAGATGTCAAGGAGGGCAGGGTGAGACCTGTGCGGCTGACCTACCAGAGGAAGGAGTATGTACCCTGGGTTCTGTCTCGTGGAAGACTACTCAAGGACAGTGAAAGTTTCTCTTCAGTGTTTTTTGGGGCCAGACCGGAGTGTTGAGCAACGGAAAGCCCACAGGGAGCTCGCGGAAGATATGAAGAAGAAGCGAGCCGAGAATCCTGACAGACTATTCTTCTTCAAAGGGGACAGAGTCTGCTCTAAATCAAAAGAGACTTTAGATCAGACCTGATCACTTTAAGAGTGTTAAATGTTTTCAAATTTGATATCTTCATTGTGTATCAAGATATGAAATTCAAGATATGAAATTCAGCTGATCATGATAATGGTATGTTTGTAAAGTGTGTACGATTGACTTTATAATCTGTTATTTTTTGCATAATAATGAATAAGCTTGTGTTTGATGCATAAGGAGAAGCTTTTCTATTTTAGATGTTTTTTTCAATTTGTCATACAGATGTTTGTATACAGAAACTTTGCTGCTCCTCGCAGCATTATTTGACAATGACAATCGATATTGTTGATTTATGTACATAAGAGTAAATTTTATCGCCCATAAAAGAGGCAATCCCCCACGGGGGCTTTCAATCAATCAAAATCCACTTCGGCACTTCACCACAAGGAGGCTGTCTCTTATAACGTCATTAGCCGAAGGAGGGGGAGGTGCTTCCAAATAACGACAGAGGGCAGGAAGGGGTTGTGGGATTTGCTCACGTCGGCAAAAATTTTCACTCTCGAAATTGTAATTTCATAGCTTTTTACACCAGGTAAGACATGTATTTGGTTACTTTTGAATTTATACTCTATGAAATTGCTAAATCCATGATTGCTAATCATAATGTAAAAGAAAACCTAAAATTTTTCTCACAAGATATTTCTATAGGGTTCTGGTTGATGATGACATCAGCACAGGGGAAGGATCTGCCTGTGATGACAAATGATGACAGAGGGGTTAAAAATTGCCGATGATTTGATGACGTAATATGTGACGGATCCCTGATGGCTAATAAATCATTATAAATCACGATGTTTTGATGGATAATCATAAGTAATTAAATTATTGTGAACTGCACTCCAGCGTGTATAGGAATTGCAATTGCTCAACATCCAAACATGTTGAGTGGGTGCATAATTAATATGCACTAAAATAGTCACCCGGGGTTTAACCGGGGACCGGACAAGCTTCACAAGGTAATTAGCCATGGGTCAGGTTGATATTTATATAGCAAATATTTGAATGAGCACCTATTATTATATTGAATTTAGAAGCATTATTGATAGCTACAAGTCGCCAAAATAAAGCAACATAATTATTTTTTTCTGCCGCACAACAAATTTTAATTAGTGTTTTGTACAACAAATAACTGTTTACTCAACTACAGATTGGAAACTATTGTAGTATGGCTTTACTTTGTCCAGAACATTTAGCTCGTAATGTAGGTCAACCCTTTAGTTGAGATTTGATTTGTTAGATTGAGCTCTTACCTGCCAAACAAAGAAGAGTTATTACTAGGCAGTAATGATGGAGGGCTTAATTATTATTGACTATGTTTTTGTAAATTTTTCACTACGTTTAGATGTTTATGGCCAGCTAACAAATAATGATGCTTAAAAAGCCCCGGATAGGCATCGGAGGCGGCAGTGATTTCTAAAAAGCAGGTCAATACGTAAAATTTCTTGAAATTCATCAAGCAACATTTAATAGTTTGAGCCCAAGATCATAATTGATTATATAGACCAGTCAAATCCCGCTAAGATAAAAATCCCGATCATTCAGTACTGTCTGCAGTAGACGAGTGAGGACTGAGGAAGTTTAGCACTAAAAAGTAAAAAGAGCAATTTTTTACTGTTGATACAAATGCCCTTTTTAATAGTGAGGAAAGGGCGTGTGCTTTGGTGCTCATATTTGTATTGTGCTGCGCACTTCAAGCATATGAAAACTACGTTTTTGTGTAGCAGCAGGAATATTTTGCACTCCTTGGCCCTTCACCAATCCTTACTAATGGAGGGATTACAATCAAGACTTAGATCATGATGATGTGTTACCAACAACCATCTTTAAGTGAGGATTTCCTGTACTCCTGTAACCCCAGTTTGGATGCTTTCCCTACTGAGCTACAGGAACTTCACTTTTCGCCACATCAGTATTGAAGATTGCCAAGCCGTAAAGGGTCTTTGATGAGCCCTTTCGACATACTTTTCGACCTTTCGCTTTCGAGCAGTGAGCAGTCAGCACACATACCTGTGAAGGAACATTCAATCAGTTCAAAAATAAGCGTTGAAATCCGACGAGGGTCGTTAGACCCTAGTGAGATTGAGAGAGACTGTGCACCCCCAAAGGGGTCTGGGGCTGCACCCCAGAAACTATTGGTTCTGGTCAAATGTTAATTGCAATCAAAACCAAGTGATTTCTTTATTACTCAAAGGTCAGTTCATGACCTCATTCAGAGTTTAGACTTCTTCATTTAATTTATCACCCTGATAATTTTATTTATTGGATTGCCCCCGCGCATCGTAACTTTCTAATTACACTCAATTTTTCTGCTGGAGAGTCCTTCGTTAAGTTTAATCAAAGGTTCTTGTTACATTCCAAAACTCCAGCTTATTTGAACAGCAGACTAAAACTTCATGGTCCAAGGATGAAGGGAGTCTTCAATCTGTATTTAATGAAGCCTATTATGTTGTGAATAACTAATTAATTAAGTTTTTTGTGAAAATGATTTACTTTGGTAACTGGCACCACCCCTAATAATTCTATTACCAATATTATAATAGGCTAATTATTTTCTCATTTAAACCTTCAAACAAATTTGTTTTCTCACGTTTCGCCCAATTGTTTTATTTTACACAATCTGGCAATTTGAAACAACATTTGCCATTTACCAATATTTAAGTATTAATAAGGAACTTAAGTCTGCAAATTGAACATCTGCGTTTGCTCCCTGCGAAAAAGCTTGGAATGCGACTCTCATGATGAAATAAATCCCTAAAATAATCAGCCCATACTAATAATTTAATGGCCTTTCACGATTCACGAGCTATATTCAAAGCAGGAATAGATAGACAGATAGTTAATAAAAGCAATCGTTTCAATAGGGTTAGTATCTTTAATTCCAAGAGGGCGCTATTCTGACAAGTTGGGTTTGACAGCAAGAATAATGCATACATAGTAGTAGTATTATCATAAATCTACGACTGCAATATTCGATAGAATGTTTATTGTTTAGGTATTTTTCCTAGATAACTACCTCTTATACCTTATTCAATATTCAAAAAGTGATCTTTTAAAGGCGTGAAGGAGGGGGGCATGAAGGCTAAACGAACAAACCCCAACCATGAGGGGGCATCCCTCTCAACTATGTCTAGTCTGATTTATTCGTCTGGCCCGGAGTTGAATGATACACAAGACATAAGCTGCTCCGAGAGCGACGTATCCGTGAAGGGGGGGTTTCAACCCCCATATTTTGGGATATGACTTCTGGGATTTGAAGTTATTTTCACCATTTCTCAATATTTCTGCACGAAATTTTCAGAATTGCTTTGAAACCAAATTACACACTTATGTAGCTAAGCGAAATTTTGATTTAGGCCCGATAAACGATGCAAAAAATCCCTGGGGATTTTTGGATCTCATTTTTTCATTTTAGCTCCAAGGCCTCACATCGGCAATGTTGGACAGGTTTGGACCCGAAACCACCGTTAAATTAATGTGTCCTGGACATGCTGGCCAACTCTTATCTCAAATTGGTTTTTTTCCAAAATTTTAGAGGTTAACCCCTCCCCCAAACTTCAGCTTGAATAGGTAACATAATTCAGTTGACGAAAATTCGCATCAATACAGTAAAGTCATGATTATATTACCTCAAATTTATACTGCACTCCTTCATCTTCCCCCCAATTGAGATAGAACCAAGCTACTTATAAAATCAGTAAAACAATAAAGGTATATTTTTACGTCGATAAAATAAAACTAATTATTCAAGAAAAATTATTTGTGACTTCTAGGGAAAGTGGACTTTTTTCCTTTAATCTTCTCTAGCAATCCTTCTTGCTATAACAGAGTGCTGCCTTGCAACACTGAGTCTTCTGCCTCTCTCCAGCGGCCAGTGTAGTGCAATAGTAATAGTAGGTTGAACATTTTCTAGCCTTGACCCCCAAGCTTGTGTTACACCCCTCGTCTTCTATGTACTGGGGCAAGCAGGTACAGTCCATATCTCTTATCTCCATTCCGGAACATGAGAAGGTCCGTTTGTTGTATTCCATAATGGATTCCTCTTCGCCTTGTAGATTGGCCCTAGCTGCAGCAAGGAGGAAGAATGTTGCGATGATAGCACTCATGGCTTCAGGTCTTCAAATCTAACGTTGACAGCTCAAAGTCTATGAAAACTTTTTATTATAGTGGATGATACGTACAAACAGTCGTACTGCATCAATCGAGTGAATTTTGAATTAATGACGAGGGGGCATTTATAAATACCCTAAGAGTATATAGCTCGTCATTACCCTATTTCTAAATGACCTTGCAATATCATTATAATATGATCTTACAGAATATTACTCTTAAGCAGAGTTTTTCTTTGACCTATAAAAATACTATAAAAACAGCATTTACTAATCACTGGTCATTGTGAGATAAATCTAATGTTGCTTTCCTCACAAAGAGTGCTATATTTTATTCATTTTCATCATAAATTATCGTAAATTATCAATGCTACAAATCTAGATGCGTTTTTCATAGAGACCTGTTCACAATGGTTAATATAAACTATATTATTACCTTCCAGAATGTCAAAGCCAGATGGCTCGTTTAAGGAGCAGTCAATACTTGGAAGTCTGGCAAGGTTTTTTTTACAATTTACATGATATTATAAAAAATCATACATCGACCTTCTTGTCACTAGAAATTAGGTTCCATGGTCCCATGGACCTCGTAATCTTGTATCTTTGGATCGAACATGTCTGTAACTCGTGAGAATTGTCCTGCCAAGATAATCAATTACGTTTCATTTTCGAATAATCAAGGGTAAGAATAATTAAGGGTAAGAAATGATTTCAAAACCTCTGTCAAACCTCCAAACACACGACTATGTTTGATCTTAAAACTACGCTGAATCTCCATACTGTGCTCATTCTGTAATCTGTGTACTCGTTGAGTTCTTCAGTTACGACCTTCAGTTCCCATTCATCAAAAATGGGAATTTTGCTTAGCTTAGCGGATTATGCTTAGCTTAGCGGATTTGAGTCCGCGTATAGCTAAGTCCACTAACTCATTAAGCTAAGTTTAACAATTCAATAAACTCGCTTCGTTCATCTTTTTCTAAGGACGTATGAAGTATAGTAAGCGTTGAAAGTTTAAACAGTGAACCTAGACTACCATTAGCAACTCTGTCAGGCCACTCGGCCAGTACAATAAACCACAGATCTGCGTACACGCACAGTAAAACAATCGCCTGCGCGCGGAAAGCAATGCGCGCACAAAGTACTAGCAGACGTCCACACGAGTTATTTGATCTGTCTCGTGACGTGACCACAGAAAAAGCCCCTGCGTGAACAAGGAGGCGTTGTGCAATTTAGGAAAATTGACATATTCGTGATCTACCAGAAAACAATTGTACCCCAAAAACCTTGAAAAAAGGGGCGCACTGTAATCAAATCACAATGTGGGCTAGAAGTGACCTATTATGATCAAATCACGGGCTTGTTAAGTTGGGTACACAGAGAGGGAGATTGCAGCAAGAAGTTGCTCAGCCCCACGTGGTATCTTTCCTAGAGCTGCAGTGGGCGCTTGCCAGCACCCAAGTCCCAATTACACGCTCGTGATTTACACATTATCAAAGTATCAACCCCGATACATGAGGTTGCGCTGCGTGCTATTACCTTAGGTATCCTGACACAAGCCACCTCGACATTTCTTGACGAAATCTCGACGTTTCTCGACGTTTCTCGACGACATCTCGACCGAATCTCGACCGAATCTCGACTTATTCTCGACTGAATTTGGAAGTCGAGGATACCTTGTGTCAGGATACCTTACCTTGTATTTTGGGAAATGCAACAATATTGCAACAACATCGCCCGATTTGAGGAACTAAATTTAGGTATTTTGAAGGTTAACAGTCAAAAGAGCATAGTTCAAGGAGTTTGGAGGTAAAAAGACCTACGTTTTGCCCGTCAGGTTTTATGTGTAAACAGCTCTCAACAGAAAATAAGCTTTTCCAATACTAATATAGCGCCGTCTTCCATGGATCATTGTGAAGCTCAGGAACGTGATCAACTTCACGCATAACATTTCATCCTTATTAGCAATTCCCGAAGGTTTCAAGTCTCCAAAAATATGGATTTCTATGAAATGAAATCATGAGTCGGTGCAAAATATGCTGCTCAGTCCAAATGAAGTTGTGCTGCAATATGGCACGTGAATTTGAAGAGTCGCACGCGTTTCGAGGGTTTGTGCTATATGTCTCGTGCGTTTGTCTTTCGACAAGAAATTTTGATAATCCTTGTAAATTTGCAGCAGCTTCTTCACAAATCTGCCAACTAATTTATCAGTCGCCTTTTCAGTTGACCCGACTCACATCTGATGAATCAGAACTTGAGATGCAGCCGGGTACAAGAACCAAAGTCCATTACAACACATTGCCATCAGACAGATATGTACTGAAAATCGAACAAAACCACAGTTTTTGGCGCTGAAACAGTAGCATTTTGCTTGACTGCTTGTAAGCAGATGTGATACCCACTAGGACATCGATGAGATGCCGAAAAAGAATCCAATTGCAATCTATTGATTTTAGCGTCTCAGCATCTCGCAAGCAATAACAGAGATTGTGGATACCTACAATGAGTCGAGACAGGCTTTTATACATCATTATCGATTCAAGTGACCCTGGACACGACACTAAAGGGTAAAGATGAACTTCGTTGGAACAATTCCAGAACGCCGAGGGTGTGTCGGGGTTCGGACACTACGGCACAGGACTCTAGGGCACTGGACCCTACGGCACAGGACCCTACGGCACAGGACTCGTGGGCACACTTTTCAGTTTTGGGGGGACGCTGCGGCACACTCTGCGGCACGGTTGCATTTAGGGTAATGGAGTAGGGGACATTTGTCCTCAAACACAGATACCCCTCATCGGAGATCAGGAACATAACGGTAGATACTGCTTGTTAGCTGACCTTATTAGGATTAGAGATAAGGAACGTACGGTAGATACTGCTTGTGACCTCATTAGGATTCCGGGACTCATCGGACTTCCGTTCCCATGAGAGCATGAGTAGAACATTATGACTTGATAGCACATGAACTCGGCATCTGACGAAACAACCAGATTGTATGAGAGATGCCTCTCTGTAGGATCCTATCAATGTTCAACAACGAAGAAGTCAAGATAGTGAGGGGGCGGACAGCTGGATCTCAGAACCTCATTCACCTTAGATTCCGCTACTTCGGATGGCAGACAGGCTTGGAGGTGCTGTACTTCCCTTGCTGGTGACCTGATGCTGAAATTCGACAACAACGACGAGAAGAAGCGGATCATCATCCTGGCTACCAACAGTAGGCTTGACATCCCGGAGGAGAGCTTGACCTGGTACATTGACGGAACCTTTGACTCCTGTCCTCAACTCTTCTTTCAAGTCCTGAAAACACATGTTGAAATCCCGAACCCCAACGGTGCTTTCTGGGTCTCCCCTTGTGTCTACATTGTCCTCACCCACAAGGATACTTCAACCTACACGGAGTGCTTCCAAGCCCTGGGTGCCCTGAGATACTTCGCTCCTGAAACCATCATGGTGGTCTTCCGGCTGGCCTATTTGATCTGCTTATCATTGGGTAATGAGGTTCAGGTTCACGACTAAGTCGTTGTTAATAAGAGATATTCATTTCTTAACAAGTGGTACTTAAATTGTATGTGCCGCAGAGTCCACCCTAAAACCAAAGTGTGCCGCAGCGTCCCACCAAAACTGAAAAGTGTGCCCACGAGTCCTGTGCCGTAGTGACCTGTGCCGTAGAGTCCAGTGCCCTAGAGTCCTGAGCCGTAGTGTCCTATACCCGGTGTGTCACATGATCATTTGGCAGCGCTCGTTAAGCGATTGGTTCCTGAAGACTTCATGTGACACACAAGGTGATCAAAACAACAAATATATCGATAAGGCCACTTTGTGGCCTATATTCACAAGCTTCTATTAACTATAGAAACTAGTAGGTAATTTCCTGGTACATTTTCTTGCTCATCGAATCTCATTGTAACCAGCTTAATTCCTCAATCTTCACTTCACTGAAAATAAAGCGTGACAGTGTCGTGATTCAGCTTCAATAACATTTCCCTTGACCAAGGACAGTGGCATCTCAAAAGCTTTTCAAAAGCATCCCTTGATTACTTGAAAGCACTTCTTGAAACTGTTCCCTCCGATCCGTAGCAATGGCATATTCCATAGCAGTGTTACTTTAAATTTAACGATGCACTAAGCTATACAAAGTGAACATGGCCAAAAATTAAATAATCTTTGCGTTGACATCATTGTGAAACCATAGGTAATTAGGTTTTGTTGCTCGATGCGTTGGTTAGTTATGCATGCAAAAGATAAATGCCGTAACCTGTCATTAACCGAGTAATGACTGAACATGTATAATGTTAGGTTGATGTATCGACCTGTACAAGGGTAGGTATAGGTTATAACACACTTTAATAAATGTATAGACGGTAGACATTTTCGAACACTTCCCGAGGGCACTGTACCCCGAGTTGATCCGCAGCCGAGGGTCTAAACTAATATATGGACCCTATCAGGCAGGTATCTACATATCATAGACACCAATGAAAACGTCGGAGAGTTCTATTATACGGCTAAATGTGTGATTAATGTGGTTTTTTCGGCGTATTATTATTTTACAACCATTAGAATATTCTGAGTTTCCCATCGAATTTTCCTATAAAATGCAGTTTTTCTAAACGTAATTCTGACAATCAATCGAACAGGAAGACACTTCCATACTGCACAAGATCCCCAACTATACCATTACAATGGAGCCCGGGAGCCAATATGTACGTTCTGGAGTCAATGGGCTCCAGCACGTCCATTCTGGCCAGAACGGCCAATCTGAACGGCCGTCCTGGAGCCTATTGACTGCAGAACGGCCAAAGGCAGTTTTTGATGACTCAAGCAGTTATCATGTTCGATTCATCAAAAACTGCCTTTAAAATGGCTATCTGCATTCCCAAACAAATTTTTCACTGCATGGTACCATGGCAATGTGAGTGACATAAATTTCAAAATATCACACCGTTCAAAATAGCACATAAACATCTAATTCCGTTTAAAGATTTCCTATGGGCTATTTCATATTTTCAAAATTATCTCTTGTCCAAGTTCTTTGGCGCCACGTTTCATAGAGAATCTATCGTTTACCTGACCCCTGCGCCATGCCTCTGTACAAAAGTACCTACGAATATGATCCATTCACGGATGCTTGTTCTGGGTCACTGCCGACTGCGTATCATTATTGGGACCTTATTCCCAACATGATAACACAGTGCTGGGTCTCCTCTTTTCCTGTTCCCACGTGCTGATTGCATGCATTGCTTTATCCAATCAGGATAAACATTCCACATATGATGTTGACTCAATCAGGAGCGCATTTGACACGTTATCGGTTGTCTGATTAGATTACGACTGGCGTGCTCTCTTGTTCCTGATATAATGCCCCCTTTGATAGGGTACCATGGTACTATACAGACCCTCTCAATTATTGATTATCAGCCCCATCTTTGTGAGTCTGTATAACATTAACTTCCTATATCTGATAATGTGTGTTCGGAGAGAGTGTTTGTTTAGGAGCAATATATATATAAAACACTACCTCACTCTCTCTCATCATCACTGTTTTCTCACAGCCACTTTGGCTCCGCTACAGGTGGCACGCTCTAGTGTGACTCCCATGCTGAAGCCTCCCCTCGACAGTCTTCTCTCTCTCTGATCCCGCACAGTTTACGTTTACTCTCACAAGACCTTTTTCTTGATATATATAATGCTCAAATCTCTCAGGGAATATATCCGTATTTGGGCATGTTTCCATGGATTATGCCCATATATGGCGTGTTGATGAGATCACCACAATATGACCAGTGTGAGTGTGTGTATTAGCCACTCATGACGTTCTCACATTCCCTTTGTTTGTGTTCCCTACACCCCTCTGAGATCACTAGTAACCCGGTGTATCACTTGATGTAGCAGTATTCTACTTCCTCATGCTACCCTCACCACCTTCTATTCTTTAAACGTCCCCCGAGTCTTGCCCAGGGTCTTGCGTGTGCTTGTCGTACCCATTTATTTTTGCTTTTTTTCCCTATTCATTTCCTCCCTCGAGAGTTTTCCTTTTTCGTTATTTTACTGTCTTGTTCCCGCACCTGTTTCCTTCTAGGTATTTCCACCGGGAATAAAACCTTACTGTCGCCATGTACTGCCTACTGGATACATACATTAATTAGTAAGGGGCCAGTCATGAGGATCTTCCTGACACCAATGTGGAGATGGTCATACATATCTAACGTTACTCATGTACTTCTCAAGTGTAACGCTTCATGTCCCAATGCTTGACAAGGACTGGATTGCTCTGCGTGTGATTTGTAAATAGCTCAATATTTGTTGTTTATTTTGCCGAAATTTCGAGTTGTTCACGACTTTGATCTGACAGTTTGAAGTTTTTTTTCCAGTTGGCTGCAGTTCATTCGAAATGCAGTACAAATAATGGAATGTATTAGTACTAATGGCAGTCTAGGTTTGAAATTTTTGGCAGCCAGAAAAACTATCAGCGCTAAAATGGGGCAGAATTTTGCGGTTACTTGATTATTATTGACCAGGAAACATTTGAAGACCAAGTATAGTCATTGCATCACCTTGCATAGTATCGGCTCTTATGTGTTTTAGCCCAGGCTCTCGGCTCTCTTCAGAATATGCACGATACCAAGTATTTTACTGGTCTGATGGGTAGCCAGAGCCCGTATATTTTACTGGTCTGATGGGTAGCAAGATACCGTGTATTTTACTGGTCTGACGGGTAGCCAGATACCAAGTATTTTACTGGTCTGACGGGTAGCCAGAGACCGTGTATTTTACTGGTCTGATGGGTAGCCAGAGACCGTGTATTTTGATGGTCCGATGGGTAGCCAGAGACCGTGTATTTTGATGGTCTGACGGGTAGCCAGAGACCGTGTATTTTACTGGTCTGATGGGTAGCCAGAGACCGTGTATTTTGATGGTCCGATGGGTAGCCAGAGACCGTGTATTTTGATGGTCTGGACTCTGGTATATCCTTTGGGTAGCCAGCTGATGGTATACAGACTGTTTACCATACACTGGATGATGGGACTCCTGAATAGCGCTGTGTATGACTGATGAACAGGCCTGGTACCAGCATACAATGACACCTGCCATTATACCAACACGTGACATATCATGCAGTGATAATGAGGCAGCAGACATAATCCTCCGAGCATTCTCTCCTGGCAGAGTGCACATTCCAAAAACACATGCAAAGAACACCCTCCTAAAACCCTGATTTTATCGCTGCTACATACCACATGACATCCCCTTTTCTTGCTAACTTTATACTTCAGACACCCGTTTCATTGCTTGCAGGTGAAACTTTGGCCTGTCATTAAACTACTTATAGACATTATATCAGAGCATTACCCTAAAGTAATAGGCGGGTGAGGATGACGTCATTATCACGGTCTGTAGTAATGAACTGATGACACTGTCCGTGGCTTGGTTAGTGTTAGATGATTACACGGCAAAAACAGGACCTTGTGTGCGTTTAGATGATGCATTCTGTGTTTATTAAGTGGTTGTCATGGTGATAACAATTGACACCGCATTGGTAACCATGGTAACACAGGTTTACACGTGTATTAGTGTATTATACTGCTTTCGATGCTTTATTGAGCTTTTTAAAGCACATTATTTTGCAACATATGTGCTATTAATTTGGCAATATGCAGCTTGTATAGAAAGGTTCTGTTTTAAATGTAACGCCAAGAGAAATAGAGGAAAACCAGCAGTGTTCCGACCTCCGAAAGAGAAGCCTCGAAACTTCCCTAAAATTGGTAGTTTCAAAACCATATTACAGAGCGGGAACTTTATGAAAAACAGTAGTTTTGATGACCTTCCAACCACTGCTGCTATACTATAATGAAAGCTCTGCTGTGTACCTGACAACCTCCGATGTTTTTAATTCATCGCATTTTCAGTCTCATTATATTTTCCTGTTGAAAAGTTCACTTTTCTAATTATAATCCCCACATTATTGCTATTCTAGTATACCGTATTACCGTAGTTCTAGTGTATTTTGTATTTTTCGGAAACTAACGCAAATTTAGCATTCCTCTTTCGAGTTTTTAGTTCTTTGCTGGTTGAATATTACATTATGCGTGCAGTTTGGTAATTTTAAAATGCATACCAGAAAATATGAATTACAGATTTTATGCTCCCTCCAGAAATTTTAAAATTGCTAAAATGTTCTTGGCATTCGCGGGATACCAATAGAAGCAAGATAATTTGTATTGTGGCGAATGTGGCAAATGTGTCAAATTACTTTTCAAAAGTTAGCCGTTGGTTAATGAAACATACAATAGCTGCTGTGAATTTAGCGTATTATTTTGGTCGTTAAAACAGGGATTTCTGCTAAATTCACTGCACTTAAAACTCAAGCACATACACACATACATATACATTGCATCGGTTGATGACAGATATATACTACTACTAGATGTTACTAGATGACCAAACGAAAAAGCTCACCAAAATGACCTTCACACATATGAGGCCATGTCAACAAATTCTCAAAGCACTCTAAAAACACTCCTTAAAGTATTTAGTTAGCTGCTTAACGCGAGCAGCTTAGAGTAGATCCGACTTGATGCTCGTAACTTGAATTTTGATCTTTGAAGATTGTAGTTGAAACGGTTTAGTTTCGCTTATCTTTTTTTATCCCCCCTCAGTCTGGCTTTTTTATGCAAGAAAGCATTTAGAGAGGGTTAGAAATGATCACGTTTTGAAAGTGCCCGGAAAATTTGTGTATATACACAAATTTTCCAATGCTGTGGTAACCGATAACCATGCAAACGACTAATCAGAAGGCAGTATTAGCGTTGCACGTGTGTGCGCGCATCGAAAAATTTTCCTGAAAAACAAGAATGTGAGAATAACAGGTTGGAGTCGGTCTGTCGCTTTAACATACGCAACCGTACCTTAAAGATTCATGGAAGCCTCAAAACCTCAAGGCAGACGGCAATACGGCAAGATTGTAGTCAAAACTTAGCATGTTACAAATTTTGTGGCTTTACATGAACTATGAACCAATGATCATTGTACATGAAACGTTGAATTTTGAACTTGAATGCTTGCTCGGTCATTCGTTCCCTAGAGACAATAAGGGCAATTCTTGCCAATTCTTGTTTGTAATTTGTTCTTTGTGCAAGGATTTGCAGGTAATAGTAATACAGCCGATTTTTGAAATGACCTGGAACTGTTTTATAACAATTCATTTTCGGTTTCAGGGGCTAGTATAGGGTCTCAGGAAACCACAACAGAAAGTTTAAGATCCTAGCTAATGGGGGCGATGGTTTTTTGGGCCACGCCCTTTTTACGGGTGACGCGTAAGCCCTAAAAATTAAAATCTTTATTTTTTGTCCGATTTTGTTGAGTTTGGTGTCTAAATAGGGGTATTTTGATACGAGAAAAACGATGGAAATGATATTATTTACTTTTGGGCATGATTTCACGTCCTAAAATTCAAAAAATGTGATTTTACGTTGTTTTTGGCCACTCCGGTAGCCCAGCCAAAGTCAGTATTCAATATCCGAGCAGAGAGAGTTACTAAACGGTTTTTGATAGATCTTAGGGTCCTTTATCAGAAAAATTTGCTGCCCTCCCGTGAATCGACGTCCTTATGGGTGCTGGTGCCACGCCCATTTTTCCGCTGAGACGCGTATGGGTTTAAACCCATAACTTGGCTCAGGAAGGTCGTACAGACTCCGTTTTGGGCTCAAACGAATCGCAATGGCCATGTTTATATACGACTTGTCAATAAACATATGCCCTAAAATGCTCACAAAACCAAGTTATGAACGAAAACTGATTTTGAGCCCATGCGCAAGCTTCAAAATTTGGCTCTTTCTCATAACTTGTGCAAGTAATGTCTAAAAGTAATTACTAAATAGTTCAAAAGATTTTTAATTATCATGTTTACATCTATCTTGAAAATAATATTTGCTCTAAAATGCACACAAAATCAAGCAAAAACAAGATTTTGGTTACATAAATTGCAATCCAATATTGGGACCATTCAGCATCCAAAATCCACATTATGTTAATAAATGTTAAAATTGATCATTAACTTTACCATTGTGAATGGCTCAATGGCAACCACGAAACGATCATAACATCGGATTCTGCTGAAAGCAACATAGAACAGGCCTTGCCAAAAACAGGCTCTGGTAGCATTAGGCCAACACGCTCGAGAGTTTGATTTGTTGATTGTCATAGCCCAGGCAAGCTTAACTTCGTCCAGCTCGTGTTGAAGCCAAGCCTCTGAGCCTGATCTGGGGTGGCATCCAGAGTAACTTTGGGGATGAAGGCCTCTTTAATTCCGGTGATCCCCTGTCTAAGTTCTAACTTTTAATTACATGCTCGCCAAGCTCAACAACCCTAAGACGAACACCGTTTCAGAGGCCCGCCTACTGTCCAGGTTCCTACTTCCTAATCATCACTATGCCATCGACCATAACGTTAAATTTGTGAGGAGGAAGACTTCAAATTTCACTTGGGCCATTTGCTCTGGTGTTACAGGTGGTTGTAGCCGTCCCAATTAACCTTATTGTAAGCCGTGTCAACCTAAGTATCCGTTCATTCATATTTTCAGTGTGGTAGTTAAGCGGTGCAAGAATACCACGTTTGTCATCCTCCTCAAAATTGCCAAACACTTCCCCAATTATATCCCCTGTATCTAGATGAATTGAACGGCATTCCTCAGGGATATCAATCTGCCTGGGGAGGGGGTCAGAAGAGCGTTGAGGTATAGTACCCTGAGAGACCTGACTTAGCCAGTTATTCCATAAGTAGGCAAAATTAAGTAGGCAAAATTAATCTTAGCACGTGGATGCTAATGATAGTCGACCAGAGAACTTTGCTGAGAGACACTTTAGTAATAACGTAGTAAACTGCCTCATTCTTGAGCCTGAACAAAACACACTTTTTCGATTGCAAAAAGGACCTTAAGGACAGGAGCTTTACCTGCAGGAATACACAAAAAACAAACCAAGAAATAGAAACAAACCAAAAAGGAAGAGTTCACTCTGTTCGCCCAATAATGAGGAACATGACAGGACATTCTTTCCCCATTTGTCCGAGAAAAATAAAGAAGAATGGGAGGAGAAGATTTGGTTGCTTCATCGCCTCAAAAAGAAGCAAACCGTATGTATTCGGCTCAAGTTGAACAGACAGATAACTGCTTGAGCTGGGGCCATTGGGGTCTATTACCCAATTGGAGAATATAGATAAGCGAACAATACTCTGTATAGATATCTGTCCTCTACTATATAGTTTATTAGTTATGCCAACATATCAGCCAAACCACGACCGTTGCCTCTCAGACTATGAGGGGCCATGTCGTATGGCACAGCGCCTCTGCGGAAGCGCATTTTACCTACCTACCTACCTACCTACCAGTTATTCCAACTTACGACTTCTGGACTGTTGGCATCAGCACGCATGTTACGTGTGAACGTATACCGACGGACCAGAGGCCATTACTCGGGATGACTGAATAGGCACGTTCTCTGCACCTCACCCTCCGTCACCCCCGGGACGACACATAGAGTCTGATCAAACTGACCCATAATCACGAGCACTTTGGCTCCGAAAGGTGTCTGTCTGTTCCCATTAACATCCCTGTGCATCCTATCAATGGCATCTGTGTGAAATTTGGTTATCATTGATCCTTCATCCTTACCTTCCAAAAGTGGGTAGCAGGAGTAGCACTGCTACCGAGGGGATTTTTTTCAAAACCGAGGGGATTTTCAAGTCAAGATGCACGCACGCACAGCGTGCGTGCCGCGCCGAAAACTCGAATAAAAATTTGATAAAAAATTGTATTTATTTGCAACTAATGTGATCTTATAACAATGTAGATCAATTTTCACTGTAATTTTTACTATAAAGATGCATATGTGAGGGGAATACAAACATACAAAGGGACGTGAGGGGAAGTGATGATAAGGTGAGGGGAAGCGGGAAGTGAAGCAAGGGGAATGAAGTAGAGGGGAGGATGGTGTGATGGTCAGATGGGCTGAGGGGAATTAAGGTGAGGGGACGTTAACTGAGTGAAAGTAAAGTGAGGGGACTTAAGTAACTAAGATGAGGGGAAGTATGGTGAGGGAAATTAACTAACTGAGGTGAGGGGAAGTATGATGAGGGGAAGTATGGTGAGGGGAATTACGGTGATTCCGTAATGTCACTAAATTGATCCAAGTACAATATCAGATGTAATACTTTCACAATTTTTGCCTATGGCTGGCTGTTTTAATCACATTATACATTAACTAAATTGATATTAGAGGCAGTTTCATGTGCAAAACCTCGAAAATTTTCGCCTGCGGCGGGCTGTTGTGATCCAATTATGTCACTTAATTGATCCTAGACACAATCTAAGGTATAGTAGTCTCACGACAAGTTTTGACCGATTTAAAGGGTAGTACTATATGCGTAGAGTCGTGTTCTACTCGCGCTTTATATCATGTGTGTTTGTTATGACACACCAATTTAAATACACATCTACGCGACCTTTGCTTTTGCGTTACAAAAATGTGCATATCTCCGAGGTTTTTTGAGCAAACTTGATGAAACTTTCAGGATATTTAGAGCTTCATAAAAAGCAACATCTCAGTGAAGTTTAGATTCATTTTTGAGCCCAGAAGCGGAGTTATGACCGAAAAGCCAGTTGTTAAGTTGTAACTTAAAGCCTCATTTCACGGCTCTTTCTAAGCAAAATTAGCAAATAGATATTTAAATCAATTAAGAAAATTATTGTACGGTTAAGATATTGTATCTTAAATCAATGAACGCAATAATTTTCTTGCAATGCAACATATCACTGATGAATGTGAAATCATTGCACTTTTGGTCTATCAAAAACCCTTATAAAGGAAAAAGAATTATTATTCGAAAATTACTGATGCCATACCATTTTGGGATTTTTCCCCTGCAATATAAAAGCATCAGAATATTAACGAGATGCCAAAATTGCAAAGGGGGTTTTATGGAATTTTCCAAAAAATGATTGTTAGGAATTGCAAGGCAGATTAAATTACCCTAAATTGTGCATTGTAGTGGATTATTGCGATGGATAATCCTTCCTTGCAATATAATGCATTGTTAGATATATTGCATTAGAAGTCGATCAGAGAGTAATTAACACAGACCAAACAGCAATAGAACAATGAAAGGCATTTATATCATAACATTATGTGTTAATTAGATACATACAATTCAACTAGTCTTGAGTGCGAGCAGATTTCTATTATTACAGAACTTAGAAGCATTGGTTTACGAATATTGAATGTTCCCAAATCAGAACAATGAGTTTGTTGAATTAAAAATATAGTTTGTAATGTAGTGTATTAGTTCGGTATCAAATAGGCATATTATAATCAAGATACAACTTTATACAACTAAATGCCCATTTTAAAGTTGATCATATCATAATATACATACTTTGCTATTTATCATATTATTTAACTCAGCCTGTTCGCCGAGTTTGAAAACCACGGAGCAGCCTCGTACTTTTTTTCGGATCATTAATATTAGTGTTACGGATATCGGTGTGGATTTCCCATATTCCACTCGGCTTCGCCCCGAGGAATATTCACCAATCCACACCTCAATAGTGTGTAGTAACAACATATTATTTACCTTCTAGGTAGATAGTAAGGTCACGTTTTGAAGAACACTGGGGAGCAATGCCAAAATGGTTTTATTATCAACTGTAGTTCCACTTTTTGGCACTGTAGTTGCACTTTTTTAAAAGTGGAACTGTTTTAGCGTGCATAATGGGTATAAAGGAGCACTGCGTAAACCTCCTTAGAAGTTACATAATAATTTATTATGCACGGGCAACAGTGTAATAAATTGTTATGAAAC
Organism: Beroe forskalii; assembly: GCA_011033025.1. Classification (NCBI taxonomy): domain Eukaryota; kingdom Metazoa; phylum Ctenophora; class Nuda; order Beroida; family Beroidae; genus Beroe; species Beroe forskalii. The sequence goes on from WFMF01000214.1 coordinate 149,075, forward strand.
GGTATATTAACAATGACGATATAACGGTATAATAATGACTATTCATAGGAATTTTGAAGACACTGCATAAATCTGCCTAGAAGGTAATAATATGTTGTTACTACACACTATTGAGGTGTGGATTGGTGAATATTCTCGAGGCGAAGCCGAGTGGAATATGGGAAATCCACACCGATATCCGTGTGTAGTAACACTATTATTTAACGATCCGAAAAAAGAACGAGGCTGCTCCGTAAACTGTATTTCAAAATCGGCGAACGGGCTGTGAGTTAAATAATAAGGTATGATAAATAATAAGCAGTATGTATATTATGATATGATCAACTTTAAAACAGACGCATTTTAGTTGTATAAAGTTGTATCTTGATTATAATATACCTATTTGATACAATTACCTGAAAGCTATATACACATTACACATCGTATAATGTAACATTGATTTTATTTTAATTTCAAACCAACATCTTCATTTGTTCTGATTTGGTGAACATTCAATATTCATTAACAAATCACCCAATGCTTTCAAGTTTCCTGTAAAATACGTTTGGATGAAAAATAGCATCTGGCTCTTGCCTCTCAGCAGAACAACAGGACTCATGTTTGAGGACGAGTGTATGTGTAATCTAATTAACACATAATGTTATGATATGATATAAATGCCTTTCATTGTTCTATTGCTGTTAAGGTCTGAATGCTATAATTTACTCTAATTGATCGACTTCCTAGTGCAATAATATCTCTAACAATGCATTTATAATTGCAAGGGGAAGGATTATATACAGCTCCATTCATTTGCAATAATCCACACTACAATGCAATAATTATGGCATCAAGTCGTTATCTACTTCCTAGTGCAATAATATCTCTAACAATGCATTTATAATCGCAAGGGAAGGATTATATAAAGCCCATCCATTTGCAATAATCTACGCTACAAAAATACTATGGCATCAAGTCGTTATCTACTTCCTAGTGCAATATCTCTAACAATGCATTTATAATTGCAAGGGAAGGATTATATATAGCTCCATCCATTTGCAATAATCCACGCTACAATGCAATAATTATGGCATCAAGTTGTAATCTACTTCCTAGTGCACAATATCTCTAACAATGCATTTATATTCCTGAGGTACTGAAGATTACAAAAAGATGCAATAATTTCGATAGTGAGGCAATAAAAATACAGTGATATGATTGCATTGTAAGAAAGATTATTATGTTCATTTGATTTAAGATGCAATAATGCCTAACCATGCAATAATTTTTCTTAGAATGCATTTAAATATCTACGTATGCTATAATTTTGCTTGATATGCGAGAGCCTGCGTGAAATGGGGGCTTTAAAACAAAACACCGGTTTATCTGTCATATCTCAATTTTTGAGGGTCAGAAATGTTAGCTACTCCAGGAATGTATTGGTCATATCTTGCCCGTAATATCCTGAAAGTTTGATCAAAATTGCTCAAAAACGGCTGAGTTATGCGCTTTTTGTTTTGTGTTAACAAGCATTTTCTATTATTACCATATAAGGTAATGTGTGCTTGTTGTGTACAGGGTGTGTCTTGTGTACACCTGCCCGACTACTATAGTACTTTAGAGGCTCAGACTCACCGCAGAAATATGATTTAGAGCACTCGGCTCAGCTTCGCTTCGCCTCGCACTCTAAATTATTTAAATGTCTCCAGCTACGCTGTCGACATTTAAATATTATATAGAGCCCTGCTCTCGCAGGGCTCTATATTGTCTGCGTGTTCGTCTTACGCCTCTAAAGTACATATAAAACCTTCACAATTTTTGCCTGGCTGTTTTAATCACATAATACATTAAATAGATTGATGTTAGAGGCAGATTCAGGTGCAAAACCTTAAAAATTTTCGCCTGCGGCGGCTGCACTGATAGAATTATGCCACTTAATTGATCCTACACACAATCTCAGGTTTAAAACTTTCACAATTTTTGCCTATGGCTGGCTGTTTTAATCACATAATACATTAAATACATTGATGTTAGAGGCAGATTCAGGTGCAAAACCTTAAAAATTTTCGCCTGCGGCGGGCTGCACTGATAGAATTATGCCACTTAATTGATCCTACACACAATCTCAGGTTTAAAACTTTCACAATTTTTGCCTATGGCTGGCTGTTTTAATCACATAATACATTAAATACATTGATGTTAGAGGCAGATTCAGGTGCAAAACCTTAAAATTTTCGCCTGCGGCGGGCTGCACTAATAGAATTATGCCACTTAATTAATCCTACACACAATCTCAGGTTTAAAACTTTCACAATTTTTGCCTATGGCTGGCTGTTTTAATCACATTATAAATTAACTTAATTGATCTTAGAGGCAGATTCATGTGCAAAACCTTTAAAATTTTCGCCTGCAGCGGGCTTTACTTAATTGCCACTTAATTGGCTCTTGGCTCCGAGCAAGCTTAAAACCGAGGGGATTTTGAAATTTGCTACCGAGGGGATTTTCCTTTTTGGATGGTAAGCCTTCATCAATGCCAGAAATTCACACGCCCGGAGCTTTCGCCCCAGGGGGAGTCAGGTGCGACGTCGCACTTGTTCGAACTCGTACAGGGGATAGGAATTTCAAAAGTAGAATGTGCAGTTCTACCATCGGAGATGAGCAGTGAAGCCATACCTGTCATAGCCGTTGCAGCGTAGCCAATTCCTTCAGCCTGACACCGATCTATGATGGTGTTCATGGTGTAGGACTTGCGTCTTGCCTGCACCAGAAGAGCTTCCAGGTATAGGAATCTCCCATTGACATTGAGATCAGCCAACTCATGTTGAGGGGGATTCATCAGCTCGAATACCCGATCAACAAAAGCTCGCTGCTCCCCGGTCATTGAAGTGTACTGACATTGGTTAGTTGGTAACTTGGCAGATTGTTCGGCTTGAAGAAGCCACATATGCCAGAGATCTCTTCACTGCTTCATTGGAATATTTAGAGTCCTGTCAGGGCTCTTTCAGCAACTCAATTGTAAAGTAATTGATCAATGTTGACCTTTAATAACTTGATAGCATACAGATTTCCGAGGCTGAATGAACCCATGATAGGTATTGCATTGCAATTTATGTGATCAAAATCCAGCTTTTGGTCTGTTACCCAGTTTTTGTATTTTTATTCTCATGATAAATGTAAACATGATAATTGCGTTTTTATATAAATGAGGACATTGCTATTGCGACGAATGTGATTATACAGCCAAGATTTAGATTTAGACATTCCTGGCACAAATTATGAAAAAGAGCCAAATCTTGGCTTGCGCTTGGGCTCAAAATCAGTCTTTCGTCCATAACTTGGTTTGTGAGCATTTTAGGGCATATGTTTATTGACAAGTCGTATATAAACATGGCCATTGCGATTCGTTTGAGCCCAAAACGGAGTCTGTACGACCTTCCTGAGCCAAGTTATGGGTTTAAACCCATACGCGTCTCAGCGGAAAAATGGGCGTGGCACCAGCACCCATAAGGACGTCGATTCACGGGAGGGCAGCAAATTTTTCTGATAAAGGACCCTAAGATCTATCAAAAACCGTTTAGTAACTCTCTCTGCTCGGATATTGAATACTGACTTTGGCTGGGCTACTGAGTGGCCAAAAACAACGTAAAATCACATTTTTTAAATTTTAGGACGTGAAATCATGCCCAAAAGTAAATAATATCATTTCCATCGTTTTTCTCGTATCAAAATACCCTATTTAGACACCAAACTCAACAAAATCGGACAAAAAATAAAGATTTTAATTTTTAGGGCTTACGTCACCTGTAAAAAGGGCGTGGCCCAAAAAACCATCGCCCCCATTAGCTAGGATCTTAAACTTTCTGTTGTGGTTTCCTGAGACCCTATACTAGCCCCTGAAACCAAAAATGAATTGTTATAAAACAGTTCCAGGTCCATCCCGATTTTTGCAAAAATCGGCTGTATTATAGGTAGACTGCAATTAATAGTTACCGTATGCTCTCGATTGACTGATTGCTATAGTTGCCGATGTCAGCATCGAATACATAATATCATTATTATATTATAATTTTTAATCCACTAAAATACATACACTTAGATAAGCACTATTTTGTGGGCGTTACAACATGATTTAACGAAATTAATGACATAATTAATATAAATTAATAGCATAATTAATATACAGTATGATCACACAACCTCGTACATGTAATTTTAATCTATTACGTTAACGTATATTTTTAGTAATTTATCCTTGGATAGCTGCATTCAAACTCTTGAATACTTGTAACCTGCTACCTACATATATCGTAACATAGTAATGGATATATACGCACATTATCGTCTATTTTTCTAGACTGTATTTTGTTAGTATATATTGTAAACGTACATTTAGTTACTCTAAAGAAAAAGGAGTTAACGGCATTCACTAATTTCACCCATGCGTTGTTGTTAGTTTTCATTCAGGGCTGTTAGCGATTTTAGTTGTTAAAGGGTAGCAGAGTTGTTAATAATTTGCTGTTAGTTGCTAGTAACTATCAGGGCTGTTGGGGATTTTGATCATCAAAATTGGTGTTGATTTAATTAAGTATGTTTATTTTATTGCAGATGTAATATGCTAAAATAAGATCGTACGTTGGTCGTTAGCTTGTACTTTTACATTTTTTTATTTTCTTCGAACGAAAAGACTCACCCTCACGCCTGTTGCTTGACAGACGCCTCAAATAATTGGTTGAACAGTTCTCCAGAAGGTTTACAATTGAGAATAAATTGTTAAACATTATTTGCTATTTTAAGTTTCGTTTATATACTTATACACATATTAGATTATGTAGATTGCCTTTGCTTTCATTGAATCTGGAAGGAATCGTAAAAAGGTTGCCATGGTAACACAGGTTGCCATGGTAACATTGATCACAGCATTGATCATGGTAACTGGTAGCAGATTGGCAGGTTGCTATGGCAACACATTTCACAGCGCCAATACTGACATTCCTCCACTATCTGATTACAATAGGGCGGATAATAATAACATCCGATTAACTCACAGTGACTAACTGAAGGTTAGAGTCTACTAAGGACCGTTACCAAACATGCCACTCTGGCCACATACCACAGACGTCTCCCTACTAAAATATGTGGATAACAATATTCATTATTCAGTGATCCACTCTAATTTATTCATGGACTAAAATCTATTTAAATGACCTCCGATCTTGTGTAAAAGTAGCGGTCAAGGAAGCTGCCATTCCCATGTTTTAGAGTGGTGAATTATTTGATGTCACACTCTCTGAAAAACCACTTCTATATTTGTGATGAGAAGCACATAAAGTTGTTGATAAGTTAGGTAGGTTAACATGAACCAAACACCGCGATAGTGCCTTTTCCTTTATATTAGGATACGAGAAAACCTGTTGGGTTTTCTGAATTGGACATATAGTCAGTTGGACGTACAATAAATTGAACGAAGTCATTGATGCAATTTTTGTTACTGGGGTAGGTGCAACGTAACGAAATTACGAAATATTTACATAGGATTTGAATATAAATGAAAATATTGCAGATTTTGCGATCGTAAATTAACGTCGAGGACACAACATTAAATAAGAAGAACTCAAGAACAATGACCGTTTTCTAATCCAAAGTTCAGATTCGGAGAAAAGATGGGCAACAAATTTGAATCCAAGCTCATTGAAATCAAAATTGTCCGCATTTTCATCTGTTTAGAACCACTTCTCACTTGAGTAAATATGAATTACTCTTCTGTCGAATCCTCATAGCCAACCATCGAAACTACAAATATCTTGATATGAAAGAATTATCGCTGATTTTCACAATGGAACAAATTGTTCAACTCTTACCTTTTCTCCTACAATAGTGATTAGAGTTGATATGCTTCTGTCGTAAATTTTTACCAAACTCGAAAATTCCATTGAGAACGTAAATTATGACTTTAAACAGTTAAAACGTTTCCAAAATACACAGCAACGAAATGGCAGATGCTTCGTTAAAATGCACGTGCAGTTCAGCGCGCGCAATCACCAATCACCATAGCAACGCGCGCAACTGGTGAATTTAACCTAGAACGCGATCTTCTTTTTAGGGTGGATTTTTCGGACTTTCGACGTTACTTACGAAAAATCTAAAGCCTAAATCGTATTTTTGGCCATGCTATCTTTTAAGTTTAGGCATTTTCTACCACCTTGCAAAAAATCGCGGCTTTTTAGCTCCATTTGGGTCAGTTATTCACATACAAACGTAGAAGTGCCTCTTTCCTTTATATTAAAGATACATATTAGATTATTTAGATTGCCTTTGCTTTCATTGAATCTGAAACGAATCATAAAAGATTAAAAGGTTGACCTAGTACTGCCCTAATGGTTGCCAAGGTAACACAGGTTGCCATGGTAACATTGATCACAGCATTGATCATGTTAACTGGTAGCAGAGTGGTTAGTTGCTATGGCAACACATTTCACAGCGCCAATACTGACATTCCACTACTATCTGATTACAATAGGGCGGATAATAATAACACCCGATTAACTCCTCCACACATTGACTAACTGAAGGTCCTTAGAGTCTACTAAGGACCGTTACCAAACATGCCACTCTGGCCACATAGCACAGACGTCTCCCGACTAAAATATGTGGATAACAATATTCATTATTCAGTGATCCACTCTAATTTATTCATGGACTAAAATCTATTTTAAATGACCTCCTGATCTTGTGTAAAAAGTTAGCGGTCAAGGAAGCTGCCATTCCCATGTTTTAGAGTGGTGAATTGATGATGTCACACTCTCTGAAACCACTTTCTATATTTGTGATGAGAAGCACATAAAGTTGTTGATAAGTTAGGTAGGTTAACATGAACCAAACACCGCGATCGTGCCTCTTTCCTTTATATTAAAGATACGAGAAAACCCGTTGGGTTTTCTGAATTGGACATATAGTCATTTGGACGTACAATAAATTGAACGAAGTCATTGATGTAATTTTTGTTACTGGGGGTAGGGGTGCAACGTAACAAAATTACGAAATATTTACATAGGATTTGAATATAAATGAAAAATATTGCAGATTTTGCGATCGTGAATTAACGTCGAGGACACAACATTAAATAAGAAGAACTCAAGAACAATAACCGTTTTCTAATCCAAAGTTCAGATTCGGAGAAAAGATGGGCAACAAATTTGAATCCAAGCTCACTGAAATCAAAATTGTCCGCATTTTCATCTGTTTAGAACTCACTTCTCACTTGAGTAAATATGTATTACTCCTTCTGTCGAGTCCTCATAGCCAACCATCGAAACTACAAATATCTTGATATGAAAGAATTATCGCTGATTTTCACAATGGAACAAATTGTTCAACTCTTACCTTTTCTCCTACAATAATGATTAGAGTTGATATGCTTCTGTCGTAATTTTTAATTACCAAACTCGAAAATTCCATTGAGAACGTAAATTATGACTTTAAACAGTTGAAACGTTTCCAAAGTACACAGTAACGAAATGGCAGATGCTTCGTTAAAATGCACGTGCAGTTTAGTGCGCGCAATCACCTATCACCATAGCAACGCGCGCAACTGGTGAATTTAACCTAGAACGCGATCTTCTTTTTAGGGTGGATTTTTCGGACTTTCGACGTTACTTACGAAAAATCTAAAGCCTAAATCGTATTTTTGGCCATGCTATCTTTTAAGTTTAGGCATTTTCTACCACCTTGCAAAAAATCGCGGCTTTTTAGCTCCATTTGGGTCAGTTATTCACATACAAACGTAGAAGTGCCTCTTTCCTTTATATTAAAGATACATATTAGATTATTTAGATTGCCTTTGCTTTCATTGAATCTGAAACGAATCATAAAAGATTAAAAGGTTGACCTAGTACTGCCCTAATGGTTGCCAAGGTAACACAGGTTGCCATGGTAACATTGATCACAGCATTGATCATGTTAACTGGTAGCAGAGTGGTTAGTTGCTATGGCAACACATTTCACAGCGCCAATACTGACATTCCACTACTATCTGATTACAATAGGGCGGATAATAATAACACCCGATTAACTCCTCCACACATTGACTAACTGAAGGTCCTTAGAGTCTACTAAGGACCGTTACCAAACATGCCACTCTGGCCACATAGCACAGACGTCTCCCGACTAAAATATGTGGATAACAATATTCATTATTCAGTGATCCACTCTAATTTATTCATGGACTAAAATCTGTTTTAAATGACCTCCTGATCTTGTGTAAAAAGTTAGCGGTCAAGGAAGCTGCCATTCCCATGTTTTAGAGTGGTGAATTGATGATGTCACACTCTCTGAAACCACTTTCTATATTTGTGATGAGAAGCACATGAAGTTGTTGATAAGTTAGGTAGGTTAACATGAACCAAACACCGCGATCAGACGGCGAGTCTGAGAGATTTGGGTTATCTAAATTCAGTACCTATAAACTATATTTTCATCATATTTATCTAATTAGAATAGTTGAATATATATTTAGAACTAGAATAGTCACATTTATATTTAGAATATATTTAGAATTAGAATAGTGCTTTCAGAAATGCAGACACCACATAACTAAGCGGGAATTACTGTGGGGAGAATTAGAAGCAGGCCTTTTTACAATCATCCGAATTTTTGTTGAAAAATCCTCGGCATATTATGCGCTTAACCACACAGGTCTTTGGTGATAGCTTGGCGAGTATCTAGACCTTCCTTCATCCGTGCTTACATGGCACTTTTCGCTAAACGCATTTCGCTAAACGCCACTTGATTTAATGTACCTAAGAACTTTCAACGACGGAGCATGGTATAGAAGTACAAGTCGTACACTGCATGCCCAGTCCGGGAGATTTCCAGGCTCTCAAAAGGTGGAAGTTGGCTGTTTTAAGCCGTGCACTACACTTGCACAGTCTAGTGCAGTCATTCATCACTTCACTCGCAGTCTTATTATAACGTCTTTAATACTCGCTTTAACACCTCATTGCTATACGGCCTAAACTCAGTCTAATACTACAATCTACTGATTGGTTAGACAGTCTCACTGAATTTTCAGCGCATGTTTTACACCTTTTTCAAGTGAATACCTACCTTTGTTTAGACCTCTGTTCTACGTTTTGATGATATCAAAGAACCCATCGATGTTTTCAGAGGGTCCATCATATTTGTTTACACCATCGTCCCTCGAACTACGGGCTCGAGCCAAAACCAGATACATCCTCTGGCTTAATCCATCGGGAGGTATCCCTAAATGAACCCAATTGGCGCGTGTCTGATGCATATCTTATCCTTGTGGTCTCACATCTGCACATCTCTCAGTTTTACAAAATGATACCACATGATGAGCACTCCGAGAGGTTACATCTCCATGGCAACCGAAGATCCCTCCTACACTTGCTCCTCCTCCTCCTTCTCACCAACTTCTCATTCCAAGTCGTCCCCAAAGAAATACACATAGGTCTGTTATATTAATAAGCGGTTACATGTCGAAGTGGTGACCGTATACCGCAACTTACATGGTCGAGGCGACAGCCGAGACTGTGTAAGTTGGATAATGGACGAGGCGTGCCGAGTTCATTATCGTAGGTATACGGTCACAGCTGAGATCATGGAACCGGATTATACCCCGACCGGAAATAGCTACTAAACTCCGCGCACGAGAAATAGGCGGATCAACGTCATCAAATCACTACATCGCGATATGATAATGACGTCATCCTACCCGCCTATTTCTCGTGAGCGACGTATACCTACTATTTTCTGACCAAACAACAGTGTTTCTTCCCAATCGTCCGGATTCAACGTTTAAGTAGATTTTTGAGTGCTCCTTTATAAAATCAAATTTCATTTTGAGCTTTTTTTACACTGTAATTCAGTTGAGACCGTATAACCAAACTTACACGGTCGCTAAAACAAGCTTGGGAGGGGTATAATCAAACCTTCTACTGTTTGTTTTAGAATCTAGACGTCCTATGTAACGAGGATTGGGATTACCAAGTCAAATAGTACGAGTATCAGTTTTTAACGAATCTAGGTTCGCTGATTCAGATCTAGGTGTAGCTAGGAACTAGATTCGGGATGAACTGTATCCAACCAAACTTCGAGTGTTTTCTTTGACGTTTCATGATAGTTATTGTAATCCTAAAAAGTAACACATATTAGGTGCTTTCGATAGAATTTAAGCAGAAAGTTGACGCTCAAGAGGAAATCCACGGGTCTTTTTGATGTGCACACTTAAGGCGAAATTGACTTTATGCAAAATTGACTTTATGTGAAATTGACTTTATGCAAATTTGACTTTTTCATATTCCTCTGCAGGCCTGCTGTCACACTCGGATCTTGAGGACGAGCAGACGGCCTTCAGATACGCCATAGATCAGATCAACGAGAACGGAACCCTCCTTCCCCGAACCAAACTCGTGCCGGTGGTAGCAGACCTGGGATCCATAGAGGACACCCCCAGCAACATCATCAGAAACGGTAGGTTTATCCGATAATAAGGATTTGTTTTGTGTGTTTACTTTCTTACCCAGTCAGAATAGGACTTGTTTTGGTGTGCTTTTTTGTGCTATTTGAGTGATTTAAGCTCTTAATATTTATTCTTTTCCTGGACACCTTCAGCATCATGCTTACAACAGGTGAGTTTCCAATATCATCAGAATGACGTGTGTGTTTCATTTCCAAGTTCCAACCTCATCAGAATGACTTATTACTTTGCGTGTTTTTGGCGTATGTTTTTGCAATGTAACCTGCAGTGACAAGGGAACCAGATCTGGGACCCACAAAGTTCAACCCGAGCGAAATTGTCAAATATGGTGGGTTATCTTATCGGAATTTCTTGTTGAAAGACACTTTAAAATACTACTTCATACGATCAAATTTGAGGTTCTGATGATTTTAGTGTAACGAAAGTATTCTACCAGCTCAATATTAAGAAAACTGGGTCTGTTGTTCTGTAATCAATCAGTTCTTACTATTACTACCAAACAATATTTCTAACCTGAATTTCTATTTTCTTACTAATTTTGGAGATTTTGGTATGTTTTGCAATGTAGTCTGGTTCGGTCATTCTACATGATCTATAAATCAGCTGATCAATAAATCAAGTATTTATCCTTTCCCTGGACACCCCGAGCAACATCATAGCAAGCGGTGGGTTTCCGACCTGAATTGCTTGTTCAATGTGTCTTTTGCAACTAGCAACTTAGCAAGGCAATCTGGATCCGTTGTTGAGTTGTTCTAATCTGTTGATATAATTCTAATGAGTATTGGATGAGTTACTACTAATCTGGGTTTGTGTTGAGAAAAACAATTTGTATAAACCAACATTAGACACAATAGCTAGAAGTGATTTCTTCTTTCTCTGATGTTTTATTTTCATATCTAATCGTAAGCTCTTCCTTTTCAGTATTTGAGAATTCCAGAATGCTTCATATAGTTTACGATGGATAGCTTTTTCATTGATTTTATACCTGACACTTTTGCTATTCAATGTCTGCAATGTATAGCTTTCTTTATATTGATTTGACACCTTTATCAGCCCTTCCTTTTCAGTGTTTGAGCTGGTTAACCAGAAGGTGGCAGCAGTAGTCGGACCCTTCAGATCCTCTCACTCCCAACTAGCCTCCTATATCCTCAGCGAACTCCAGATCCCCATGATCACACCTACATCTACAGGTAACAATTGTTAGGAGTCCTAGGTCTTGTTTTCTTTGATAAGCGATCATCCCCTGATCCATGACCTAGACATCCACTTAATTTCACTAACTAGTAAATAATGAGTCACAAGAAGGTAGTTATTCTCCAGAAAACGCCTCGCTTAGCATAAAGCCAATATCATACAGCATTCTGGCAAACTTGATCACACCTACATCGACAGGTAACAATTGTTAGGAGTCCTAGGTCTTGTTTTCTTTGATAAGCGATCATCCCCTGATCCATGACCTAGACATCCACTTAATTTCACTAACTAGTAAATAATGAGTCACAAGAAGGTAGTTATTCTCCAGAAAACGCCTCGCTTAGCATAAAGCCAATATCATACAGCATTCTGGCAAACTTTCAGATCTCTAAGATTTCTGATTTTCTGTAGATGTCTCCAAAACCATATCCCAGATGCATTCCCTAAACTCTTTTCATTCTCTGAACTCCCTCTCTCACTCTTCAGATCCGTTCCTGAGGAACCCCAACTGGTCAAAGTACCTGCTGCACATGCAACCTTTGGATGAGTACCAGAGCATGGCCCTCCTGGATCTAGTGAAGCACATGGGCTGGAACAGGGTCGCTCTCATCAGCAGCATGGACAGCTATGGTAATTAACTCAATTAATTAATTAACTTAATTAATTAATTAACTATGGTAATTATAGCATACCTGATTAAGTAATTAGGTTACTTACCCTAATTAACCTAATCAGGATAACTATGTGATAAGTGATTAGGGCAACTAGTTGGTCGGCAAGTGGTAGTTGAACTTCTTATGAAAAGCTATGGTAATGAAAAACTTAATTAAGTAATTAGGGTAATCAACTTAATTAGGGTTATTATGTGATTAGAGCAACTAGTTGCTTGGCAGGCGGAATTCAAATCGTGGCTATTAGCTTGTCAAGTTTTAAAGGGATGGTAAAGTTTTAAAAAAGCAAATTTCTAATTTTATCTTATTCCGGTAAAAATAGCTACTTCATGACCTCTAATAAGGTTCTGCACGTTTGTTTGTACAAACACGCCCTGGAATAACTCAATTAAGGCTGTAATGTTTGCTCTGAAAAGGCACATGGATGTAATGAGGTTATCATGTGTAACTCATTGGTTTTTGACATTAATTATGTATGGATTATGGTTGTCCAATCAATTATGGACATGTCAAATATTATTTTGTTGCATACACATTTGTGGTTCCGCCATAATGATGCAATTTATGAGCGCGATATCACCTTGGATTATATTCTAAGGTGGACCCTATGCCTTCTCGGCTTGCGGTTATGTATATTGTATGATAAATTTTGCGTTACAAATCTATTAATTAGTGGTCACAGGGCGCATATTGTGGAATGAAACACATCACATACTTGTTTATATGATATTTCGGTAACATTCAGGCTAAAATAAACAAAATCTATTTTTGAGCCCAAAACTATACCATCCCTTTAAGCAACGATTTTAATCAAAACACGTTCCTCATTTTGTTGTTTATTACAGATGTTCACTTCAGTATTACAGCTTAAAATAAACTCCTTGATGGAAAAGTGGAAAGTGTCAAGCTGTCACCACACTAGTTTTAATACCTTCTGCCAGTTACACCCTGGCTCCTGTTACGAGAAAAACTCGCGAGTCAAGCCGAAAAAACTCGCGAGAAATTTATTCGTCGTAGCTCCTGTGCAAGAAAACTTGCGAGAAAAATCGGCCTTTTGACTCGCGAGAATGTTTGCGAGGCAAATTTACAAAAAGACGTGTTCAAATGCCTCGCGAGAAAAATTCGCAAGGCAAATACGAAAAAGGAATAATTGGTTTATTGATTGATCAATGGAAGTATGCAGCAGAGCCCAATTAGATCATGATTTTATACCACCCGGATGTAAAATCAAATTACCTCATTATATGTATGTGCATAGGTATTACAACAATTTAGCCGTATAGTGTATACATCGCAACTTTACTACCAGAGTATCAGAAGGAGCAGAGCGAACCTGAATTAGGTACATCAAGAATCAAGATACGAATTCATCTCAGATAGTCAGATTAATGATAAATGACAGTTTGCTGCAATTTTGACAAGTCCTCTTTTCAAAATAAATGAATAAACTTTCGACCAATATGCTTATCATTATGATGAGTCTGAACCGATTGGTATGAACTATACCTACACTAGTCCTGCAATCATTATAATTTCCTAAATTTTGCCTTCAGCATAGTGAGATAACCGTCAGTTAAGTGTAATTAGTTGTAGGTAGGTACTAGAGGATTGCTATGAAGACATTGGTAGTGATTGACCTCCAAATTACAAATATGAGAATGAAATTTGAGATCTAATTAGCTCCTTGTTCAGTACCTAATCTGAAAACACACATTAGTCCAGATATATTAAATAGCTTAGCCTGACAAAGAATATAAGCCATTCATGAATGAAATTTCCTTCCATTTACAGCTAATAGCCGTAAGCCGCTTAATGCTGGTTGCTTTTAATAATGAAAAAAAGAACACTGCTGGATAACCAATGACTCAATTACAGTTTTTGGTTGCATTGTCCATCAATGGTTGAAGTTAGAATGAAGTGGTTCTATCGGACTTCATTCACATCGAAAGTTCGAAGGACACTTTCATACTCGTTAAGGGATGAGAAAGTTTTGTTTCGTGTGTAAAATGTAGAATGTTAATGTTACACAGTTAGGTACACACGCAGTGACTATCGAAGTATCGAGTGTCAATTACATCCACGCCAAACGGAATACTCGTATACAGGAGCTACGTTGATGAAAATACCAATTTTTCGCGAGTTTTTCTCGCGAGAATGTTCGCGAGAATTTCTCGTAACAGGAGCCAGGGTGTTATAGTTTGATTAGTGCGTGACTGGAAGTGTCTAAACAGTTGAACAGCCCACATACACTCCTATATTATTAAATTACCCCGATCATGCGCCAGAATCATCTCATGACAAGTTGTCAATTACTGGTCCTCAGCCATTTGACAAGTTGTCATATTCACTGGTTCTGTCTGCAGGTATAAACGGTTTGTCTACGTTCCAGAAGTACTCATTCGAGAGGAAGATAAAGATCGTAGCGAACGAGATGATACCCCTCACCAACGACTTTGAGAGCATTGATGTGAGGTAAGCACAGGTAGTAGTTGGTGTATTGGCATCAAGTCTGGCAGGTAGTAGTAGTGCTACTACTATTACTAAGTTAGTAGTAGTATTTGGTGTAATGGTATCAAGTCTGGCTCGCGATCGAAAGATCCCGCGTTCGATTCCCCGTCATTCCCAATGAGCTAATAATAAAGTCAAAGATACCTCGGTATCACAAGCGGGTAGTGTGACAGGTAACGCAGGTAGTGTGACAGGAAGAACTTCATCTTCCTGAACCTACCAGGTCTTCACCCCTCACTCCCCCTCCTCCCCAACTGCCAGGGGTCCGTTCCGAAATAAACTTAAGTCAAAAAACAGACTTAAGTTAAAATTTAATTGCGAATCTACACTACAATTTTTACCCCTCCCTCCCCCTCCTTCCCAGCGGACAGATGTTGAACCTGCGGAACAGTGCAGCCCGTATTATCATCATGAACGTGCACAGTGGGTACGCCAGACGCATCCTCAAGATAGCAGACGAGATGGGCATGGTAGGGCCCGACTACGGATGGGTCGTTACTGACGGAACCGTCAAAGATGCCGTAAGTTTTATACTGACATTGACTTTATTCTGCCACAGGAGCCAAGGCCAATGCCCTGGTGTTAAAGGGGTGATCGGGATATATCTCTAATGAACTTTTTATTGTTTATACCGTCAATGTCTTCATTAAGACACCACGATAAAAGTGAACACTGAACCTATAGCAAAGACTGAAATGATATCCCAACTGCCACCATTTCTAAGAGTAAGAGAAATTGACAAATACCCCACCCAGGCTAAGTTGCTGAACAGCACTACTGGCGTGTTCGACACCTACGTGCAAGGGATGATAGGCTTCATGACCTCCATGTGTTGTGCTGATAAGAGGGAGAAACTCATGGAGGAGTTTCATGTGGATGCCGACGGAGGTGAGCACAGTTTACTGAGAAGTGAGAACTTAGAATGTATTTAAACTTTATAACTTTGAGAGCTGAGCAGATGCCGCCGAGACGAAGTCAAGGTGGTTGCACAGATTTAATACTAACCAAAGTTCTAGGAATGTAGTTAGGACTGTAAGATAAGGAGATTTTTTGTTTTTTGTCAAGAAAACCGGATGTTTAGGCAATGTTCTTGGTATGGAATGAGGGTATAGTTTTTGATCCCCCTCAACTTTTCCTCTCCCATCCCTCAGAGTGTTTTCTTAATAATTTCAAACACTTCACTAATGTGTTTTCCGAGTGTTTTCTTGATAATTTCAAACACTTCACTAATGGCCAGCTCTGACACGTCATGCTTACCGTGACTCCTACAAACAGCCTAACACGTCTCTTTAATCCTTTGTGTTTGTTTAATCATTGGGCGTCACGCGCAGCATGCCACAAAACCTAATGGACAATTCAAAATATACCCCAATAATTCAATAATTCGATCACAAGTATACTGGATCCAGTAGGAGACCTTTCTATAGAACACAAGTATTATGGGTCCAGTGAAAGACCCTTCTGTAGAACATGATGAACTACGTGTCGCGCGCATAGATGGTTTAAAAAGTGAATTGATGACATCTATTGTTAGATAGACATGTGACCTAAGTATGAAGTATGTCCTGGATTTCAAACACTATTTCCACATTAGTAAGACACGCTCCCTAGATAGTTAATATAATGAAGTATGTGTGGATTCAAATCACGCGACCTAGATAGCCAACATATGAAGTATGACAGGTTAAATTCTGGATTCCTAAACACGCTCTATTTCATAGATAGCTAACATAATATGAATTATGTCCTCCAGGATTCCTACAAGAATTTACTGCCTATGTCCTAGATAGAATATGTGCTGGATTTCAAACACTCTAGATAGAATATGTGGGATGGATTTTCGGTGTTTAAATTTTGGTGTGTTGAAAATATCCCCCCATGTTTTTAATGACGTCAAGTCGAAATTTCGTATGCCCTTGATTAATGAATTCTATGTCCTAGATAGAATTAGAAAGAATATGCTGGATTCCAAACACTCTCTATTTCAGTGAGTGGCGACGGTTCGTGGGCCGATTCAAAGAACCTGAATCTCCAGGTGAGGATTGGTGCGGACAGCTGGGTATGTGTTTTGTATATAATTAATGTGAGGAATGGTTACCCGGAGGAATTTAAATATATTAAATCCGATTATTGTTATTACAATTATTACAGATAGTATTATATTAATGCTAAGTTTATCAACAGCTCAACAGGTTTTTAGTTTAGTTTAAAGTAAGCTGGAGTCTGTAATTCAAAGCAGAGCTCAACTTATCGGAATATTTATTTCTGAGGAACTGATCGCTAATGTCTGCCTGACTAAGGACAGTCTGGTTAGGTATCATGGTGACTACTACTTGTTACCATGGTAACACTAGCTACCACCCCCAGAGTCGAGCCAGTCTGACGTATGACAGTGCGACTAGTAAGTAGTTACCATGGTAACCTGCTAGTTACCATGGTAACACTAGTTACCTTGTTAACTACTAGTTAGCAAGGTAACACTAGTGTTACCATGGTAACTACAACTAGTTACCATGGTAACTACCAAGTCACCACCCTCCAACCCCCGAGTCGGGCTAGTCTGACGTATGACAGTCTTTACGTGATAGCTTACTAGTTACCATGGTAATTAACAGTTACCATGGTAACACTATAGTTACCATGGTAACACTAGATACCACCCCCAGAGTCGAGCTAGTCTGACGTATGACAGTGTGTACGTTATAGCTCACTAGTTACCATGGTAACTACCAGTTACCATGGTAATTACTAGTTACCATGGTAACTACTGGTTACCATGGTAACACTAGTTACCATGGTAACTACCACCCTCCAACCCCCAGAGTCGAGCCAGTCTGACGTATGACAGTGTGTACGTGATAGCACACGCCTTTAACAAGATGGTACACGACGACCACCAGCCCCTCGTGATACCACCCAGTGTGGACTACTGGTCTAACCCTGTACATGAGTACAAGTCAGGGCAGAAGATACTCAACTGGATCCTAGGGGTGAGTTTCATACTTTAAACAATCAAATTTGAGACCTGAAGATGTCGTAGAACGATGAAATTGATCGTCATTCAAGAACCACATCGTTTACATTAATTGTACTTGTACCATTGAGTCAAAAGAGAATAAATTAATTACTCATCAAGTTTAATAGAGGGTTTATTATACGTAACTTAGAAACTTCTTAGGCCTTAGGGAAACCGACTATAACTCTCTTCATTTCAGGTTAAAGACTACGACGGTCTGACAGGGAAGATCTCATTCGATGAGGAGGGAGGTCCCATCAAGAAGACATACGATCTCATCAACTTCAGAAAGAAGAACCTAGTCAAGGTGAGCGGTTACTGGTTATGCACTGTACAAACTACAATATCACGTGATCATACAATCAATGTACCACAGCTATTTAATACATATCATACAGCGAACCTACAGACAAACAAACGAACCTACAGACAAACAAACCAACAAACATGTATTTAGAACACAAATCAGAAACGTGGATCAGGGGTTGGTACTACGCAGCACAGTGAAATTTGGATTCTATCTTTTTATCATTGGCATTGATTTCTAGAAAATTAGTCAACCTAAATAACGTGTATAAGGTATTCTCGTAGAAACCCTCGTAAAATGGGATTTTCCCTGTATGTTTGCACACTTTTCATTTGACGTGTGCGTGTACTGGGACTAATGTACATATTACCTGTCATGCCCTGACAGGGTAACAATAAAGGAAACACGTCATCTGACGCAAGCAAACAATCTGCTCTTGAGTCTAAGGTCACTGTCACAGCTTTTAATGGTAACCTGACGGCGTAACACTGCCTATCCTGGGTAATCGTAACAGCTGCAACTCCTTAGCTTCTAACTGACACCAGACCAGCACATGACCAACAAAATAAGGCGGAAATCTGCTGGCTTCGAGACAACACCATCTGCAGTTGTTGCGCTCTTTCCATACCAGCAAAGCATTACTATAAGTGGTTGTGATGACGTCATTATCATAGCTTAACGTGTTAAGTTGTAACGGTTGTTTCTTCTGCACGTTCAGCTAAAGTGGCGAAAACATAGCGAACGTCATTCTATGACGTGCACGTGCATTAAACTAATCACAAAAATTCAAACGCCACGCGCGCGAAAATGGGAGGATGAACGCCATCACTTACTACATTGCACTGTGATATTGACGGCATCTTAAACCGCCTATTCATTCTTCTCGCCCTATTTTTCATCAGAAAAGGTGTGCAAAACTATGCGGCAATTCCAGCGTTGTGTCACTAGTCATGATAACTTCATCAAAATATAAATAGTAAAACATTAAATCATATCACTGTGAATCTGAATGGAAGCAACGACAACCTACATACGATCTCGCAATTATAGCACACTCAAATGCAACTGTAATTAGTAGCAACTGACCATATTTTGGGCTATCCTCGGTAATTTTCATCCATATATGGTAGAAACCCGATACCTTGACTTGAACTAATGGCGTCACTATGACACCAAATGGTTATTTTCACAACTACCTTATTGGCCTTCATAGGAATACCTTTTTTGATCATTATGGACAAAAATTCGAATCATTTTTGAACCATTTTAACCGGCCCTTGGGCAAAAATTTTCAAGCAGTTGCCAAACCAACAAATTTTCAAAATAGCCTGAAAAACCAACTTAAATTAAGTAACGCAAACCCAAATACCGGTCAACGTTTGTGCGTTATATAATGAAAGTCAAATAAATATAAGCCAAGTAATAGAAGTTTCATCTGACCTAAATCAACTGGTCTTTAATCTAATCGGCCCCACTTTAACCGGCCATTTTTTTTAACCGGCCCTTTGGACAAAAATCGCAAAGTCGTTTTTGTTCTTAAGGGTTATCAGTGACCAAATTTATTGGCAAATAGAATACTAAATTACGTATACTAAACTATAGTGATGGTTTGGTGATGATTGAGATCGCCTTTGTAACTTTGAACAAATTAATTTAAACACCTGCACACTTAAAATCACTGCAGGAATGTGAGGCGAAGGAGGACGGAGCTTTGACAGGTGTTTGAGTTTCTGACCGAGGCCGATCAACGTTTTGGGTAACGTGAACAAGCCAGCACTATTCTATAGCCTTGAGCTTAAATTAAATATACACACAACTGACTGAATCTAATATTCCAAACCCTGAATTACCACTGAATAACACCACTGACAACTCGCCAGCAAGTGGGAGAGTGGAGCTTTGAGACCTCCTAAAACGCAATACCAATAACACCCTTAACACACACAACTCACTGCAGGTTGGAGAGTGGAAGGAGGACGGAGGGCTGACCATGACCCCGAACACCACCATAATGTGGAATGGGGAGGAAGAGGACGTGCCCTCCAGCACCGTCAAGAACCTCAAGGGACTCACCCTCCGGCTCGGAATCACTTCGGTTAGTGTAACGCTGCACATACCTTAGGATTCACTTAGGACAGAGTCACACAATTCAAGTCAGAGTAAAACTATTGGCAAATACCTTACGAAGAGCGAGGCGTAATTATGTGGGCATCAATTCTGGAGTTTCAAACTTTGGTACGGTGAAAACACAGGAATTTGGGGTAAAATCCCCCCAAATTTAATTCAATATGTAAATAAACGTCGTCGTTTTTAACGCACAAACATAAAACAAGACGGTGAATGTAGGGCTAGGCGTAGCAATGTCTGACGGGTAAAACGAGGGAGGGATCAATCATATCTTGCTGATGATTCTGTGTGAGGTCGAGCAACGGACCCCGTTTACATTGACTCATTAAATCCCGAAGCATTCCCAGAATTTCACTCAATTAAACGTCAAAATCAGAGTCAAATATAATCAGTGTATTAATTGGTGTCGGAGTGACAAAATGATAATCAGTGGCTAATGTGAATAAGTAGCTGGAAATTTATATTATAAACGCCAAACAACTTACCCCAGACAAATTAATAATTATTCAGAATATTAATTAATAATGGGAGATTCTGTGAATTCACTATTCAGGCAGACATGTAGGAGACATGGTTTAAGTTAACAAACTTATGTATTTTGAATAATTTCCCAGGCCATATATTCCACATAGTCATAAGAACTCTTCTTTCATACTTGTTTCAATAGTTGGAATTGCAATTTACGCGTCTTTTGCGTATAGACATAACACATAATATACTGTGAATAAAATGTCTCTACGCCGCGCAACTCCAGTTCGAACTGTCACCGTAACAATTAACAGCATATTCCTAACGTTGCCTATTTCAGGAGCCTCCCTTCATCTATATTGACGACGATTGCGTGGAGAAGAACCCCAAGAACCGGGCATGCTACACTAGGACTCTGTATAGGTTTGATACTAAAATACTGCTACTACTATACTTGAAGGGGGATGGGCCTGCGAGGGCCCAATTGGTTGGATACAAAATATACTCAATATTCATTTGGGTTTCATCTCGTATAAATTGAACATATCGTACGATTTTGACAAATTTTCATATTGTCATGTTTGTAGTATACCCATACACCTCTATAGATAAGACATTGAACTATATAGTACGGTCCCTCACACTCACTATCACTTCAGAGTTGGTTGATCTCCTGGCTGAGCAGTTGCAGTTTGACTTTGAGTACGTTTTGTCAGAGGATGGAAAGTTCGGGTCCCCGGAAGCTAACGGAACGTGGAACGGACTGATCAAGATGCTGCTGGACGGGGTGAGTGGGATGCATCCTTCAGACCTTTAACTGATATCAGTAGGATGCAGATGTGGATCAGCAAATATTGCTGATATCAGTAGGATGCAGATGAGCTAGTATCACTGATATCAGCTGATATCAGTAGGATGCAGATGAGCTAGTATTACTGATATCAGCTGATATTGCTGATATCAGTAGGATACAGATGAGCTAGTATCACTGATATCAGCTGATATCAGTAGGATGCAGATGAGCTAGTATCACTGATATATCATAGGAAGAACTAGTATCACTGATCACCAGCGATCACTCGGAAAGTTCATTTCCATGGATCACCAACAGCTCATCTATCGAATAGTGCAATCAAGCTATAACCATATTCAACTAAATGCTTACTATTTCCCAGAAAATTGACATCGGTGCGGTGAACTTTGCCATGAACAGAGCCCGGGAAAGCGCCATTGACTTCTCTATGCCCTTCATTAACACGGGGCTGGTGATGACCTCCAAGATAAAGGAGACCAAGAGCGACCCTTTCTTCTGGACTAAACCCTTCGATATAGACTTGTGGTGAGTAAGGGGGTCTATTATAATCATTGCAAGATCTTGCTAAAGCATCTCATTTACATAGTGATTTCTTTATAATCCATGAGATAGAATGATAGATTACTCAATGCTACGCTTGAATCATGTAATATGACTATAACTTGTAAGTGTAATCAACTTGTAAGTGTAATCAATCTGTGAGTGTAATCAATTTGTAACTGGAATCAATAATATATAAGTATAATCAATGAGACCCTATTAATTCGCATCCCCAATTATTATGGCTCACAAGTTGAAATCCTATAGTAGCGGCGCTGAAAGTCTCATGATCAATAGTCCATTCGCAAATGATCTGTGGTAAGTGTAAGGAGTAGAATTCTAGCACAGAACACTGGTGATTCCCCTGCCGTATTGGAGTTGGAGAGAATAATCATCGACTTCAAGAGTTACCATATATGGAGTGCAGTATGCCCATAAATGGAGTGCAGTATGCCATATATGGAGTGCAGTATGCCCATATATGGAGTGCAGTATTCCCATATATGGAGTGCAGTATGCCCATATATGGAGTGCATTATGCCCATAAATGGAGTGCAGTATGCCCATAAATGGAGTGCAGTATGCCCATAAATGGAGTGCAGTATGCCCAAATATGGTAATTCTGTGTTGTCACTCAACGCACGACCTGATTCGTTCTGCACAGATCTGCCTGATTCACTCAGTGAAACTAGAATTCGCGACGAAGTTTACTGATTCAGATGGCTGAAAGTTCTAGGGCAGCCAGGTTCAGCATCCCCCAATGCACGATAAAATAAACACGTTTGTCCGTGCAATTGTCTTTGACAATCACAATCATCTGTGATTGCAACACCAAACCAATATTTCTTTTGGAAGGTGCAAATTTTGGGCTGTTCGGTAAGATGGAAGATTCCAAAATGGATAGCCAATAATCTCGAGTTGTGGAAGCCACTTATTTACTATTTTAATGGTCATCAAATTTATACATTCTTACTTTTTAATATTGATTGGTCAGCCTGTGCACACAGTTTTTGAGGACGAAGATATTATTATTTTTCGTGTTTACACGATATTTTGTAATTTCGGCTATGATTTAATGTACTTATGGCATGATTTGAAAGGTGTCAAACGACTTGAACTCCGGTGGAAATCAACACTTCCCACTTTTGGCAAACTTTCCCAACACAGACACATTCCTCCCCGAACATGCAATATAATAATACATCTTGTAAAGTGACAGCACGGAGACATGGCACATTCTATCGCACAGCACGGAGGAATCTTACACAAGCATCGGTCGGAGCACCTTGTAGTGTGTGAAGTAGATTAACGTCGTGAAGCACAGTGTTAATAGCCAACGAAATATCAGCGTTTTATCAGCTAGCAGAGGGAGGTATTGTACAGGCATCTATAGGTACTTCACGGACAGTAGCATTAAACCTGCCACAGCTGTCATGACATCTAAAATTTCCACGCGACCGCCCTTTGTACGTACGTGACACTGATTTCACAGAACTATCACGTACGTACATAGTGCGCGCCACCTGGAAATTAGAGCATGCTCCTCAGTCGCGGCACCTGTGCATTACTCAAGACCTTATCTCAAGTCTCCCCTACCTCCCAGGTACGCTATCCTGGCATTTGCCATGCTCATGGTCCTGCTGATCTGGCTCTACGATCACATGTCTCCCTTCGGCTTCTACGGACGGAGGATGCACGCGGCACTCCGGTGCTCGTGTAAGAACTGCGAGGCATTCCGGTGTAACAAGGAGAACAGTGGGAGTGAGGACGAGGATGAGTGCCTGTTCGAGACGAGGCTGTGCGACCCCAGCGAAAATAACGAGGGTAGGTTAACTGACAACAAATAGAAGAAAAGACGAGGGTAGGTTAACTAATGACAAATAGAAAAAGTGACGAGGCTAGGTTTACACGGGGTTAAGTCACAAGACGTAAATTTTAATTATCTTGTACTGGACTTTATGATGGCCGAGAAATCGAAGTTGTGATTGAATGCCTCAATTTTAAATATAAGTTCACCAGAAATAATCGTGTTTCAGAACTGATGAACGTGGGCAACTCCCTGTGGATGATAGCAGCGTGTCTCTTCAGCATCGGACCTGTCGAGGGAGTCCCACGA
Source organism: Beroe forskalii (assembly GCA_011033025.1). Classification (NCBI taxonomy): domain Eukaryota; kingdom Metazoa; phylum Ctenophora; class Nuda; order Beroida; family Beroidae; genus Beroe; species Beroe forskalii. The sequence continues at coordinate 173,313 of WFMF01000214.1, forward strand.
AACATGTCCGGAAGGGTTATTCTGGCCATGTGGTGGTTCATGATACTCATCGTGACAGCTATGTACACTGCCAACCTCGCTGCCTTCCTGACCGTGACCCGGATGCAGATTGGGATCAACTCGATATCAGATCTCATCAGCCAGAACAAAGTGAAGTGGGGTACGGTTAACGGAACCAACGCTCAGATACTCCTAGAAGCAGCCAAGTCACCCGATCTACAAGAAGTCTACAAAAGAATGGTACTTCTTTATTTCAACTTAAACCTTACCATTGCTAGATGACTTAGTAACTTTTAATCAACTATATTGATCAGATAATATCTGATCAAAACAGACGAACCAAACATACCTCAATAGCATCCCAGCTTTTCCTTCCCTATCAGAAGTGGTTTCCATACTTGGCACGATCTCCTTTATCTCTCTGGTCTTTGTAATATTGACATCCTGTTAAGTGTAGTAGGTACATGAGATTTAAAAAAAAACCAACGTATTCTACTTTTAATGAATATATTTCAATTTAACGATTTATTTCAACTTCCAATATTTTAAAAATTGAAGATAAATTTAAAATTAAATTTAAAATGACAGTAAATTTGATGAGCAATATCATGCAGGAAGCAGTAGACAATGTAGAGGACGGTTTCTTGCGGGCAAGGGAAACCGACTACATCTTCTTCTACGGAGGCGCTATAGTGGCATTCGAGGCTAACAAACAGCCCTGCAACCTCCAGATCGTGGGGGAACAGCTCTTTTCATTCGGGTACGTTGCAGATAGTGGGGGAACAGCTCTTTTCATTCGGGTACGTTGCAGATAGTGGGGGAACAGCTCTTTTCATTCGGGTAGGTTGCAGATAGTGGGGGAACAGCTCTTTTCATTCGGGTAGGTTGCAGATAGTGGGGGAACAGCTCTTTTCATTCGGGTAGGTCGCAGATAGTGGGGGAACAGCTCTTTTCATTCGGGTAGGTTGCATTACCTAATGGCTAAGGCGCCTGTTTCCGGCGCAGGAGATTCAGGTTCGAGTCCTGGCGTGGTCGACTTAACATATGAAGATGCCAGCAATTTGCCTGACTTATTACACTCGTCACTCAACAAATGCTCCCGGATCAGAGAATCAATGTATCCACAACAGGTCTACAGCTGGACACGGAATCTGAACTAATGATTATTTTCACTAGACTCCATAATTTCTTAATATCAAATCCCCGGATTCAAACTTACTTCAATCAACTTATATCATGAACATTGTTTATTTTCACAGATACGCGTTCGGGTTCCCCCCGCAATCCCCCTATCTGGAAACCTTCAATTCTGCCTTGCTGAACCTCAGTGGGAGAAACGAACTGGACTCCCTGTGGAAAAAGTGGAGTAAGGGCGACTGTACGGCGAAGAGCAAAACAACCAAATCCTCCTCCCTAAACCTGGCGAACATCTACGGACTTTGCTACACCTTCTTTGTGGTTATAGCAGTGTCAGGGGTCATTCTCATAGGGGAGATCCTGTATGAAAGTATCATGGATATCAAGAGATTCAAAACGGTTTGCATTTTTCTAAATTCAGATTTATGAATTCTTTGTCATGTCAAAAACAAACTTTAGGTTGGAAGCTTTCAAATAGCAGGAGCTAGTCGTCTTCAGAGTTAAGCCGACAACAATAAAAAACAAACTCATATTTTTATTCCAAACTAACTCTTCCTCAAGTTCGTTTTTCCACATTTTCCCTCCCCAGACGTTTGTGGACGCTCTGAAGTACAGACTGATCTACATCTGGAAGAAGCCGGAGTATCAGATCTTAGCGGACACTAAGGGAGGCACCACTTGTGAGAGTCCGAAGTCGAAACACAGCAGCTCACACGGTTCTAAACCAGGAGCTGCTTCGGCGGTAGAGTTCGATGGAACTTCAAAGACGATAAAGTCTGACGAGCTGTCCTTCCAATACCTGCCATACGAACTCAACCAGGTATTACAGATGTAAAACGTATGCAAATAAGAGTCAATAAATTCGACTTACCTTCCTGACTTGATATTTTCATGACAAATGAAGAACTTTGTTTGCCTTAACGTATAAATAGCCGTTACAACTTACCGGTTATTTTCAGGGGCCACACCAAGTTCCTGAAAAAGCAGCAACAATGCCAGAAGCTAAACCTCTGATCAAGGTATGTAAATTACAGTTGGTGAAGTCATTCAACTTACGCTGTCAATGTTACTTAAACTTGAATATGGTTAAAATCACCAAAGCCAGAGCACAGCAGTTGGGATTACAGACCATTAGACATAATCTTTCTCTCTCTAATAGCAAAATGAGCACTTCTGACATCCCATCTTCTGCCATCCTCCCACACTAACTTTACCAATCCGCAGAGTCCAGGCAGGAACTACACGCCTAACGGCTACCCTCCCTCCAACAACAACATGGACCTTCCTCCCAACTTCAAGGACACCCTCATGAAGCCCGTCCTCCTCCCCCACGACCGCGCCCACACCTTCTCCCCGGAGATAATGTACAACTCCGTACACCCCTACAGACGGAGCATGCCGCACAGCTATGCAGGAGACAGTGACAACTCCAAAGCCCGGAGCATGCCCCGGTCAGTACACAAACACCGGCCTCGTCACCACGGCAAGCCCCGGGGAGGCCCTGCCAACGGACCCGGCAACCAGCTCAACTACGAGGACTTGTTCGACCGTACGCTGGAGCGGATGACAAGTCACATAAACGGGGATGTGGCGGGGGAGCCGGGGTACGCAGCCAAGCGGACCACACCCCACAAGGGAGCCTCCCTCTCAACGCGCTCTCCCAGCCCCATGTACTCCTCACAGGACATTAACTCACATGTGATGAGCGACACTGACGAGCTGAGGACGGAGAGCGACTGCATGTCTCCTCCCCCTTAGCAACACTGTGCAGCAACCTGCCATAGCAACCTAGCAACAATCACCAAGCAACATCCACAGCAGCAGGGGAGATATCAGATGAACTCAACAAGAGAACAGGGCGGAGGAGAATCGATCAAGCAGATGAGATCTAGTTAGATTCATTCCTTCGCAAGTGACTGTGAAACTTTCCTCAAAAACTGACACTTATTTACTGTAATTTAAGGATTAGCTCTGCGAACTGATGACAAATCGCATGAAGTCAAATGCAGGGCATTAATCATTATTTTTAACCATAAGCACCTTTATAGAACTTTATTTATATGATATTTTTAAAACAGAGTTATTTATAAAAATAACACTTTTTAACAATTTATTAACAATTAAATTGTTTCATTACAAGTATATAAGTATGTAAAAAAATGATGAAAAATCAAAAATAATCAAATAATCATTCGACAAAAAAGTACACGTTGTAGTGGTTCGAAACATAAATTCAATCATTCCCCAATATATCGAAATTATCAAAATTCAAAACTTCCAGAGTTTACAACTGTAGCGTGATAGAACTAATTTCATCTGGTAAGAGCTCCTTACTTCCTTGTCTGAGAACGCTCTAAAGGGTGGCCGTTGCCATGTAACCCAGGTTTGATTTGAACTGCTCCTACTTTCTGTACTAAAATGTCCCATAATCAAGATGAACTGACATTGAGTATTAATTAACAGATCGTACTGTTCACTACACCAAGGTGTCACAGATTATATCCACTCCATCTGATAAAGTTTAACAATCACAGACAAATGACGACTTCATATCCCTTGCATTGAAAACACTAGAAGACAGCTTTGTATAAAACACTAGGAGACTGTGACAGGAGAGGCTGGATCAGAGTGCCTCAAGCAAAGCAGATAATTCACTCCGCGATGGCATTGAGAGCAGGTAATACGTACTCCCTGAGCGCATTGAACTTCATAGTGAGCAGTCCTGTTTGTACCTCTTCTTTAGCGTACAGACACAGTATGTACTGAGCTACCCCACCAACCACCACCTGATAAAAGCACAGTCTATGATACTAGCTCCACGAAGCCTCAGCGATACTTTTAATGGTTATTACTGCATAACCAGCGGTAAAATGTGCATTGTGCACCTAACAGAATGGGAAATATAGATAGAAATAATGAATAGAAATTTAGGAAGATCTGCTTACCTTTCCCTTCTCACATTCGATTATCAGTGTTTGTAGGTTACCGCCTCGTATACTGTCCCCAGACGTCAGAATCAACTGATAAGAAACGCAAATAAATATACAGTGGGTTCAGCTATTTTGGGTTAATATTTCGAACTATCACAGTAACTGAATCAAGCAAACTGTCATTGGCTGTTACAGCTGTTGGAATAGAAGTAAAACCATTTAAATGAAAAAAGGTTATCAACTTCCATATGTGTCCAGCAATCGACGCAGTAGGGTGTTCATTGTCCAGAATAGCTTGAGCTATAGGACTGCCGGAGTGGTTGAGTAGCAGTGACGCGTAGACACCACCAGTATTGGCTTGGTCCAGGGCTTTCTGGAGAGCTAACGGCTTCAGTATGGCCATGCTCCTAGAGTGATAGTGGGGTTAGATTATCTGGAAAAGCGAGCATTACCTAGTCAAATCGAAATTTTATAAAACTGCCCGTGTCAAGGTTGAAATATGACCCAATATCAAATTGAAATGATTTTATTTCCCTATTAAATAACTACGAGGCCTAAGATCTCGAAATATCACTACGCAGTAGCTAATAACTTCCTTAGTTTTGCTCTGACAGCTAAATGTTCAAATTTCCGCGTAAAATGGCTAAATTCTACAAAACACCGATGAGGAACGCGCGTGCGCGTTCTTTGCACAGTTGCTTGCTACCATAGGTCAATGTCATAGCGCCTTACGCAACATAACATTTGATAGTGTGACTGTCCTTTAAACACAAGTCAAAAGTCAAAAGCAAAATAATAACATGAAGAGTGATTAAACAGGTTGAATAACGTTTAAAAGCAGTGTAATAACACTGTAATTTCAAGTTGGATGAGTTCCAGCATCAAGTTCCTTTCATCCTGACGAGAACGTCTGACATGAGTGTTTGGAAAGTGGAATCTATCATTTGTTGAGGACTTCTCTTATCAGCACTGTCACAATATGAGTACATCTTTAATAAGAGCTTTAGTTAGTTAAACGTATCTCGGGTAGGCACATCTTTATACAGAAAGGAGTTGTAATTTGATTCATCAACGAAATCTGTAAGTTAGAAAACCAACCTTTAATTTGTCCTTGATTGTTTTTGCATCGAAGGTGGAAAGAGCTTTTCTTTGCGCCAGTAAAATGCGAATGATTGGATCGGCTGGAAAAAGTATTAGTTATGTTACTTCAGTGTAGAGAAATAATACTTTAATCAAATACCTAAAACACATGGAACTCATAGAATTATTAGTTAACAATCAACTGTTCATTAAAAGTACGTTTAAATCACCAACCTAAAGGCGGGAAAGCCTCTACGATCCTCAGCAGACTATCAAGTGAGAGTAAAGTCCAGAGAGTAGCCATGAGTCCTGTCTGTGTAGTAGCCCACTGTAGCATTTCATTACACGCCTGTAGTGTCTGCTGTACAGGGTACTGTATAGCAAGGTGGGAGAGAAGACACACCCCAAATAACTGCTTCTGGATTTGGGGCTGAGAGAACATGCTCTTTGTAAAGGTACAAGCTACGTGGAGAGAAGGCACCCCATTCACCACCCCTTCAACCTGACTAAACTTAAAGGTCTGCCAACACACCAACTTACTCAAACCATCGTTATTAATGAAGAAGTCATGCAGGAAGTTGTAGACCAGAGCACTGTTCTCGTATAGGTGATCTGACTCAATGGGAGGTGTCACCTGATCTTCTGAAACTGACACCTGATCCCCTCTATCTGTCAGATCAAGTAACACCTGAACTATGGCAGAGTTCTGTAGGGTCAGGTATAGTCCTTTCTTTTCCTCCATCTCCTTACCCTTACTCCCTGACCCCTCTACATCTGATAGCCTCGCAGAACACAGTGACAAATACCCTCGTAACATGTGGAGCAGGATCTTAACTCCGAGCGAGGTTTTAGTGACATCACGAGGGATTTGGAAGAGTTGGAGAGGGTCTACCCAGATATCGTCTTCTGTTAGCTGAGGACTGATCAGGACACGAGCAGTGTTTAGCCAGGTTTGTTGAGGGTTGAGGGCGGCACTCATCTCCCACAGTTTGATAAAGCTGGACTGCACTCTGAAACCTAGTTTTACAACGTGTGGTACGCAGGCCGCTACGATCTCACTCGGTATTGCCTCGTGGTGTCTCTTGAGCATCTTACTGATCATGTAGAATGTCTTACACTCGTCCCCACGCTCCAGCGCAGTGAGCATGCCTGACATGTACTCCACCACATCGAACTCCTTGGAGTTCTTACTCAGTTTAGAGACATGAGCCTTAGCCTCGTCCTCAGCTAACAGGGCCTGAGGGTCGCAGAGGAAGGGGAACTGAGCTACTAGCAGTTTGAGGAAGGTGGGGTAGACGGGGGCGTAGTGGTGCTTGTTGTTCCTGGTGTGGAGTAGGAGGGTTTTAGCACTGTCATCCCCTAACAGAGATACCGAGTACTCAGCTGGGAGGGGCGTGTCAGGCTTCTGTCGGAGTTCTGAGACTGCTCTACGGTGGAGGAGGAGGTAGTAGAATGCTAGCACACGGCATGACATGGTGTTGGAGGGAGAGAGGAGGGAGAGGAGTGAGGATTCGGAGATACCTGCTACTCCGCGACCTGAAACAGAGAGATGGGGGTGAGGAGGGGGCCGAATAACACTCGGCAATTCGATTGTGAGAGTTCTGTCTACTTTTCTAGATCTACGTACCTTTGTTAGAAGTGAGGTAGTTGACCACTACACTCTACCTTTGTTAGAAGTGAGGTAGTTGACAGCGCCACTGATCAGCTCACACAACACAGGATGGACAGGCTCCTCAGTATCCTTTAGCTGCTCCGGCAGCCATGTAAAGAGGTTGGGAGGGCAGGAGGGGAGGCGGGAGTTGATGAGTTGAGAGAGACAGTGCACTGCTAGGTATCCTGTCACGTGACCACTCAGGCGGGGGGTGACAGGGACTTTAGCTAGTGCTGACACTATCTGTTCTTCTGTCTGGAGCTGGGACCACAGTGTTTGGATGGTGGCAGCGTGGCCTGGGAGGGCGGAGTTAGTTGGTTACTAAATCAGAAGAGATGGTGTTATACGCATGATATCATACGATCAAATTGCTTTAATCTGCTATTCAGGAAGCACCTGTTGAAATAAAAACTATTTCCTCTAATCACACGTGTTAACTTACCACACGTGATGTGTTAACTTACCACACGATCCTCTAATCTGAAAGTAATTAATATCATCCACCTGCAGACACGGTGATCTTGAGTCCGGTGGTTTGTGATAAGATAGGTCCTATCATCTCATAGGTTCCGCTGTACAGGTGCATGCCGGTCAGAAGTAGTAGTTCCGCCTTCCTGCCCCCTTCGTACGAGTAATTTAACACATCCGTCAGCCACTTCCTCATTATAGTCCCAATCTCAATGGAAGAAACGGCAAGTTCAGGTGACAAGTTGTGACTTTAAGAAACAATCTATACAGGAACTCTCGAACATGACAGGACTGCTGTATTGCGTCTCTGTACTTTTGTAGATTTATAATTTAAGACTTAAGTCGTGGAATTGAACTTCGAATCATATGATGAGAGAGAAGAGAATGATTACCTCTATGGAAGAGTTGAGTGAGCTGCAAGACATGAAGAGAGACAGTGACAGTTTGACAAATAAGTCTCCCTCAGGTCCCTCACAGGGTTTTTGTACCATCAAGTTGATAAGTTCCCTGCACTCACGTGGGAACAAGGATAACCTAGAACCGTAGAGTAGTGTTATCAAAGAATCACTATGACAACAAGACATTGCCATGACAACACCATGACAACACCATGACAACACCCTAACAACTGCAAGACATGAAGAGAGACAGAGACAGTTTGACGAACAAGTCTCCCTCAGGTCCCTCACAAGGCTTCTGTACCATCAAATTAATAAGTTCCCTGCACTCGCGTGGGAACAAGGATAACCTGGAATCGAAGAGTAGTGTTATCAAACAATCACTATGACAACAAGACATTGCCATGACAACATCATGACAACACTATGACAACACAATGACAACAAGGCATTGCCTTGACAACAACACACCTGCAAGTATTGACCATGTTCAGGTACAGCACCATGAGTTGGTTAGCCCTCACAACCTGAGACAGTCCCATGACTTGACAGCCCCCATGACAACAACACCATGACAACACCTTGACAACACCTTGACAACACCCCGACAACAAGACATTGCCTTGACAACAACACACCTGCAAGTATTGACCATGTTGAGGTACAGCACCATGAGTTGGTTAGCCCTCACCACCTGAGAGAGCCCCATGACTTGACTACTGTCCCTCATGCTCTCCGCAGTCTCTGTCGTTTTGAGGAGGTCCTCCTTAATAGTGTCATCCAGGAAGGAGCAGTAGAATGCATCACGTGACTTGTCCTCCATGGGGGTGTCCTCTTCCTCCTCCTTCATGCTCACATCCCCTCCTCCTCCTCCTTTACAGGTTACACTCTGTACCACCCCTAGTAGTTTCTCTCTGATGTCGGAGAACCGCACCATCTTCTCAAACGACTTGCTCTGAGGGAAGATGGTTTCGTTAAAATCTGTCATTATCATACTATCATAGGAAAGACGATTTGGGGGAAAAGAACCCCTGTTCTCGTATCATTTACAATGTTTTCAACTTTCACCCTACTAGTAAGGGTATGACTGAAACCCCCTGTGAACTAAATAGTATAGTAGGTCTGAGAACGTTTTTCGGTAGTTCATAGGCCATAGATGCACCAGAAAAAAACTAACCAACTTCCGAGTTGGGCAACCCCCTTTTTTGGACCCCTTT
>WFMF01000214.1:182293-249947 GCA_011033025.1 Beroe forskalii
GTTTTTATTTTCTGTACATTATTCAAGTAAATATGTCTGTAAAAAAGGGTAATGCTTCAGCTGGCACATTACTCATCACAGCTAATTAAATGAGGTTTTGTGGATGGACGGTGTCTCAAAATCACGACCTGAAGTAGAATAATATTTTAAAGATATAATCGCCAAAATTTGAGCATTTTTGATACATTTTGTATCCAATTTTTAATGGAAGTGAAGACTCTTTTGTCTTCCAATTGTTTACAAGTATGCTTTTTCAGAGGGCAAGCCTTCTTTTTTATCTTTTTGAGTGGACTGCTTGGGTAACCGTCTGGCCATGGGCAAAGTTTTTTTTGACTTTACATGAATTTGGGCTTGACAGAAATCAGACCACAGAAATTGTCAAAAATTTTTTGAAATTACCAAAAAAGATAAATCACAAAATCCCTTGAATTGATCACATGAAAAGTTGCCATGTTGCAAATTACCATTTCTCTGCTCTTTGTAGAGTCTTAGTCACTGAAAAATGCAGAAATAACCAGATTGTAAATATCAAAACTGTGCAATATAGTCAATGACGGCATATCTGGATATGAATGAGTGGATGAAACGATCAATTTCCTCTGATTCAATTATTATGTTCACTGTGAGCAATGGCAGACTTTCAATATTCTCAAAACTATGTCAGATTAATTATCTTCCATTTTCAACCACTAAATAAATAGCTGGAAACAGTTTTGGTTACAATTTTCTGATTTCAGGATCGGCTAGTGTTCTTTGTCAATGAAATGAAGTTTGAAAGATCCCTAGCAGACCAAGCTGATTCAAACTATCACTTCTCTCATAATTTGCCAACAATTTGTGGCATGTGCTTGTCCAATGACTATATTTGTCACGTCTTTGCACTAAAAAACACAGAAAAGTGGTAATCAGCAATATAAATACATAATATTTACTCGATTCTTGAAAAATAATGATCGACCTCATTTTTGGTTATTTTTGCAGTAAATATTGACAATTTTCGTGGCTTGATTTTGGTAAAGCCCAAATTTATTTGAAATCCAATGTAATTTTCCGGAAACATTGGAAAATCAAATGAGGGACCCTTCTTGACACTTACAAAGCGAAAATCAAACACTTGCTCCTCTATAAACTCAGCAATAAAAATTTACTTGAAACACCCTGTAGTGATTTCTTTTTAATCCATGAGATAGAATGATAGATTACTCCATGCTTTGCTTGAATCATGTAATATGACTATAACTTGTAAGTGTAATCAATCTGTGAGTGTAATCAATTTGTAACTGGAATCAATAATATATATAAGTATAATCAATGAGACCCTATTAATTCGCATCCCCAATTATTATGGCTCACAAGTTGAAATCCTATAGTAGCAGCGCTGAGAGTCTAATGATAAATAGTCCATTCGCAAATGATCTGTGGTAAGTGTAAGGAGTAGAATTCTAGCACAAAACACTGGTGATTCCCCTGCCGTATTGGAGTTGGAGAGAATAATCGGCAGTGACTTCACGAGTTACCATATATGGAGTCCAGTATGCCCATAAATGGAGTGCAGTATGCCCATATATGGAGTGCAGTATGCCCATAAATGGAGTGCAGTATGCCCAATTATGGTAATTCTGTGTTGTCACTCAACGCACGACCTGATTCGTTATGCACAGATCTGCCTAATTCACTCAGTGAAACTAGTATACGCGACGAAGTTTACTGATTCAGATGGCTGAAAGTTCTAGGGCAGCCAGGTTCAGCATCCCCCAATGCACGATAAAATCAACACGTTTGTCAGTGTAATCGCCTTTGACAATCACAATCCTCTGTGATTGTAACACCAAACCAATATTTTATTTGGAAGGTGCAAATTTTGTGGCTGGTCGGTAAGATGGAAGATTCCAAAATGGATAGCCAATAATCTTGAGTTGTGGAAGCCACTTATTAACTATTTTAACGTTCATCAAATTTATACATTCTTACTATTTAATATTGATTGGTCAGGCTGTACACACAGTTTTTGAGGACGAAGATATTATTATTTTCCGTGTTTACACGATATTCTGTAATTCCGTCTATGATTTAATGTACTTATGGCATGATTTGAAAGGTGTCAAACGACTTGAACTCCTGTGGAAATCAACACTTCCCACTTTCGGTACACTTTCCCAACACAGACACATTCCTGCCGGAACATGCATATATTATACATCTTGTAAAGTGACAGCACGGAGACATGGCACATTCTATCGCACAGCACGGAGAGGAATCTTACACAAGCATCGGTCGGAGCACCTAGTGTAGTGTGTGAAGTAGATTAGCATCGTGAAGCCTCTAGTGTTAACAACCAGCGCATTGTCACCTATATGGAGAGGAAGTATTGAACACGCATCTTCACGGACAGTAGCATTTAACATGCCACAGATGTCGTGACATATTCTGAGGATTATTCTCAAATTTCCACGCGACCGTCCTTTGCACGTACGTAATACTGATTTCACAGAACTATCACGTAGAATAATCACGTACGTACATAGTGCGCGCAACCTGGAAATAAGAGCATGCTCCTAAGTCGCGGCACCTGTGCATTACTCAAGACCTTATCTCAAGTCTCCCCAACTTCTCAGGTACGCCATCCTGGCATTTGCCATGCTCATGGTCCTGCTGATCTGGCTCTACGATCACATGTCTCCCTTCGGCTTCTACGGACGGAGGATGCACGCGGCACTCCGGTGCTCGTGTAAGAACTGCGAAGCTTTCCGGTGTAACAAGGAGAACAGTGGGAGTGAGGACGAGGATGAGTGCTTGTTCGAGACGAGGCTGTGCGACCCCAGCGAAAATAACGAGGGTAGGTTTACTAATGACAAATAGAGGAAATGACGAGGGTAGGTTAACTAATAATAAATAGAAGAAAAGACGAGGGTAGGTTAAATAACAACAAATAGAAGAAAAGACGAGGGTAGGTTAACTAATGACAAATAGAAGAAAAGACGAGGGTAGGTTAACTAATGACAAATAGAAAAAGTGACGAGGCTAGGTTTACACGGGGTTAAGTCACAAGACGTAAATTCTAATTATCTTGTACTGGACTTTATGATGGCCGAGAAATCGAAGTTGTGATTGAAAGCCTCAATTTTAAATATGAGTTCACCAGAAATAATCGTGTTTCAGAACTGATGAACGTGGGCAACTCCCTGTGGATGATAGCAGCGTGTCTCTTCAGCATCGGACCTGTCGAGGGAGTCCCACGAAACATGTCCGGCAGGGTCATTCTGGCCATGTGGTGGTTCATGATACTCATCGTGACAGCTATGTACACTGCCAACCTCGCTGCCTTCCTGACCGTGACCCGGATGCAGATTGGAATCAACTCGATATCAGATCTTATCAGTCAGAACAAAGTGAAGTGGGGTACGGTCAACGGAACCAACGCTCAGATACTCCTAGAAGCAGCCAAGTCACCCGATCTACAAGAAGTCTACAAAAGAATGGTACTTTTATATTTCAACTTAACCCTACCATTGCTAGACAACTTAGTAACTTTTAATTAACTATATTGATCAGATAATATCTGATCAAAACAGACGAACCAAACATACCTCAATAGCATCCCAGCTTTTCCTTCCCAATCTGAAGTGGTTTCGATACTTGACACGATATCCTTTATCTCTCTGGTCTTTGTAATATTGACATCCTGTAGATTGTAGTAGGTACATGAAATTTAAAAAAACCAACGTATTCTACTTTTAATGAATATATTTCAATTTAACGATTTATTTCAACTTCCAATTTTAAAAATTGAAGATAGAACCAGTCATTAAATTTAAAATGACAGTAAATTTGATGAGCAATATCACAGTCATTAAATTTAAAATGACAGTAAATGAGCAATATCTCAGGAAGCGGTTGACAATGTAGAGGACGGTTTCTTGCGGGCCAGGGAAACCGACTACATCTTCTTCTACGGAGGCGCAATAGTGGCATTCGAGGCTAACAAACAGCCCTGCAACCTGCAGATCGTGGGGGAACAGCTCTTTTCATTCGGGTATTGTACATATTATTGCAATATATAATTTCATTCGGGTAGGTTTCATTACCGCTCACTTAACAAGATGCCAGCAATTTGCCTGACTGACACTCGTCTCTCAACAAATGCATTACCACTCACTTAAGATACGAAGATGCCAGCAATTTGCCTGATCTACACTCGTCACTCAACAAATGCTCCATGGCTCAGAGAATCAATGTATCCACAACAGGTCTACAGCTGGACACGGAATCTGAACTAATGAACATTTTCACTAGACTCCATAATTTCTACATCAAATCTCCGGATTCAAACTTACTTCAATCAACTTATCAACTTATTAACATTGTTTATTTTCACAGATACGCGTTCGGGTTCCCACCGCAATCCCCCTATCTGGAAACCTTCAATTCTGCCTTGCTGAACCTCAGCGGGAGAAACGAACTGGACTCCCTGTGGAAGAAGTGGAGTAAGGGCGACTGTACGGCGAAGAGCAAAACAACCAAATCCTCCTCCCTAAACCTGGCGAACATCTACGGACTTTGCTACACCTTCTTTGTGGTTATAGCAGTGTCAGGGGTCATTCTCATAGGGGAGATCCTGTATGAAAGTATCATGGATATCAAGAGATTCAAAACGGTTTGCATCTTTCTAAATTCAGATGTATGAATTCTTTGTCATGTCAAAAACAAACTTCAGGTTGGAAGCTTTCAAATAGCAGGAGCTAGTCGTCTTCAGAGTTAAGCCGACAACAGTAAAAAACAAACTCATATTCTTATTCTAAACTAACTCTTCCTCAAGTTCGTTTTTCCACATTTTCCCTCCCCCCCAGACGTTTGTTGACGCCCTGAAGTACCGACTGATTTACATCTGGAAGAAGCCGGAGTATCAGATCTTAGCGGACACTAAGGGAGGCACCACTTGTGAGAGTCCGAAGTCTAAACACAGCAGCTCACACGGTTCTAAACCAGGGGCTGCTTCGGCGGTAGAGTTCGATGGAACTTCTAAGACGATAAAGTCTGATGAGCTGTCCTTCCAATACCTGCCATACGAACTCAACCAGGTACAGAACATTGGTGTAAACTTCGAACTGCATTTCGGGCAACGCAAATAGGAGCCAACAAATCCAAATTACCTCCATAACTTGATATCCTTCAGATACACAAGTAAAATATTTTGCATAATATATAAAACTCTGCCTAAAACTAATCGTTACAAGTTGAAACCACCGTTTTCCTTTCAGGGGCCACACCAAGTTCCAGAAAAAGCAGCTACAATGCCAGAAGCTAAACCTCTCATCAAGGTATGTAAACTACAGTTGGTAAAGCCATTGTTAAAATCAGGGTACATTGAATAAGAACTAGAAATGTAACTAAAACTTGGATATAAGCTAAGTTATCAAAGCCAGAGCACAGTACTACAGTAGTTGGAATTGCACAGCGCACACCTTTAAACATAATGCCTCTCTCAAGCAGCAATATAAGCACACCCCTACCCTAACCCCCATCCATCCACAGAGTCCAGGCAGGAACTACACGCCTAACGGCTACCCTCCCTCCAACAACAACATGGATCTGCCCCCCAACTTCAAAGACACCCTCATGAAACCCGTCCTCCTCCCCCACGACCGCGCCCACACCTTCTCTCCAGAGATAATGTACAACTCAGTACACCCCTACCGACGGAGCATGCCGCACAGCTACGCGGGGGACAGTGACAACTCCAAGGCGCGAAGCATGCCCCGGTCAGTGCACAAACACCGGCCTCGTCATCACGGCAAGCCCCGGGGCGGCCCTGCTAACGGACCCGGCAATCAACTCAACTACGAGGACTTGTTCGACCGCACGTTGGAGCGGATGACAAGTCACATAAACGGGGATGTGGCGGGGGAGCCGGGGTACGCAGCTAAGCGGACCACGCCCCACAAGGGGGCGTCGCTCTCCACGCGCTCTCCCAGCCCCATGTACTCCTCTCAGGACATTAACTCACATGTTATGAGTGATACGGACGAGCTGAGGACGGAGAGCGACTGCATGTCTCCTCCTCCCTAGCAACACTGCGTAGCAACCTGCCATAGCAACCTAGCAACAATCATCAAGCAACATCTACAGCAGAGGGAGAAATCAGATGAACTTAACAAGAGAACAGGACGGAGGAGAATCGATCAAGCAGATGAGATCTAGTTAGATTCATTCCTTCGCAGGTGACTGTGAAACTTTCCTCAAAAACTGACACTTATTTACTGTAATTTAAGGATTAGCTCTGCGAACTGATGACAAATCGCATGAAGTCAAATGCAGGGCATTAATCATTATTTTTAACCATAAGCACCTTTATAGAACTTTATTTATATGATATTTTTAAAACAGAGTTATTTATAAAAATAACACTTTTTAACAATTTATTAACAATTAAATTGTTTCATTACAAGTATATTATTATGTAAAAAATGATGAACAATCAAAAATTATCAAATAATCATCCGACAAAAAGTATATCTTGGTTCAAAACACAAATTTAATAATTCCCAAACATATCGCAATTATTACCGAATTATCAAAATGTAAAACTTCTAGAGTTCACAGCTGTATCTCTACAGAAATAGTTTCATCTGGTAAGAGCACCTTACTTCCTTATCTGAGAACGCTCAAAAGGGTGGCCGTTGCCATGTAACCCAGGTTTGATTTGAACTGCTCCTACTTTCTGTACTAAAATGTCCCATAATCAAGATGAACTGACATTGAGTATTGATAAACAGGTCGTATAATCACTTCCACATCACTACACCAAGGTTTCACAGATTTTATCCGCACCAAGATATCTGATAAAGTATAACAACACTGACAAATGACGACTGCATAACCCGTACATTGCATTGAAAACACTAGAAGACAGCTTTGTATAAAACACTAGGAGACTGTGACAGGAGAGGCTGGATCAGAGTGCCTCAAGCAAAGCAGATAATTCACTCCGCGATGGCATTGAGAGCAGGTAATACGTACTCCCTAAGCGCATTGAACTTCATAGTGAGCAGTCCTGTCTGTACCTCTTCTTTAGCGTAAAGACACAGGATGTACTGAGCTACCCCACCAACCACCACCTGATAAAAGCACAGTCTATGATACTAGCACCACGAAGCCTCAGTGATACCTTTAATGGTAATTAATGCGAAACCAGTGGGAAATCAATAGATAGAAATAATACATAGAAATTAGGGAAGATCTGCTTACCTTTCCCTTCTCGCATTCGATAATCAGTGTTTGTAGGTTGCCACCTCGTATACTGTCCCCAGACGTCAGAATCAACTGATAAGAAACGCAAATGAATATTCGGTGGGTTTAGCTAGTTTCAGTTCATCTCTTAATCACTCTATTCAATTTGATACTTATCGCATTAACAGGATATTAACCAACAGTTGCAATAATTTCTTCCCGGTGTAACTAATTTACCTTCCATATGTGTCCAGCAATGGAAGCAGTAGGGTGTTCGTTATCCAGGATAGCTTGAGCAATAGGACTGCCAGAGTGATTTAGCAGTAGTGACGCGTACACACCTCCAGTGTTAGCCTGGTCCAGGGCTTTCTGCAGAGCTAACGGCTTCAGAATGGCCATGCTCCTAGAGTGAAAGTGGGGTTAGGGTACCTGGAAAAGCGAGCATTACCTAGTTGTCAAATCGAAATTTCATCAAACTGCCCGTGTCAAGGTTGAAATATGAACCAGTATCAAATTGAAATGATATTATTTTCCTATTAAATAACTACGAGGCCTAAGATCTCGAAATATCACTACGCAGCAGCTAATAACTTCCTTAGTTTTGCTCTGACAGCTAAATGTTCAAAATTCCGCGAAAAATAACTTAATTCTACAAAAACCTGATGAGGAACGCGCGTGCGCGTTCTTTGCACAGTTGCTTGCTACCATAGGTCAATGTCATAGCGCCTTACGCAACCCAGGAGATGATTCCGTAGAGTGGAAACAAATTGTGATAATGCGCGCGTGCTCAATATGACGACCTGGCTGAGATGGAATTGTGAAAATTTTCACATTTTGCCAAAACTGCGTGGGAATGGCTGAAATATGTTTGAATTATCGATACAAGTGACCTAAAGTCATTTTTGGAGTCTTGGTCATTTTTGGGCCGTCGATATAGGCGAAAAGGGCCAAATTTAAAGATTGGTCAAATCTGTTTTTTCTCGGAACAAATGTATAGGAAACAGATAGAAAACATTCTGGATTTAATCCACAGACACTTTCACCCGAGAGGGATGCATCCTTTTCTATAAATTTGGGCTTGTTAAACGTGGCTGCATTTTGTGAAAATGGTTTCAGCGAGTTTTGAGAGCTGAAAACGTGTAAAAATGGTTTAGGCACGTTGGTACAGTGAATAAAAGTTACTTAAGATCGTTTTTGGGAGTCTTGGAAACTTCTGGACACCTGTATGACCGAAAAGGATCCAAAAATGAAGTTACTCAAATTTAGAATAATTACCAGCTGGTACATACCTTCATCTAACCGGCCTTTTAGACTTTGAGATTTTGTTTTAAGGGCCAGTTAAAAAGACCGGTCAAAGCTACAAAGTGGGGTCGGTAAAGGTCAATTAATTTAGGTCAAA
This sequence comes from Beroe forskalii, assembly GCA_011033025.1. Lineage (NCBI taxonomy): Eukaryota > Metazoa > Ctenophora > Nuda > Beroida > Beroidae > Beroe > Beroe forskalii. The sequence continues at coordinate 190,920 of WFMF01000214.1, forward strand.
CGAAACTTTTATGACCTCGCTTATAAAGTGTTAAATAGTAAAAAAAGATGGCATAACACGATAATGCCCTAAATCATCATATCACACGGGAATTTGTGGACCTTTTGATGCCCCAGAACTTCTCAAAATTGATTTCTATCGACTGGAAAGTAATTCTAGACATCCTAGGAAACATTCTGCGTGGTTTTTGGACCGAAATACGCTGTTTTCCGTCCGTGAGGGATCTTTCCATTTCTGAAAAACGGACTGTAAAAAAGTGGAAACATTTTCACAAAAAATGTAAAAATGGATTTGTGCAAGTTTTGAGGGCTGGAAATGTGTAAAAATGGTTCAGACATGTTTGTATAGCGAATGCGAGTTACTTAGGTTCGATTTTGGGAGTTTTGTGAAAATGTTTCCACTTTTTTACAGGCCGTTTTTCAGAAATGGAAACATCCCTCACGGACGGAAAACAGCGTATTTCGGTCCAAAAACCACGCAGAATGTTTCCTAGGATGTCTAGAATTACTTTCCAGCAACTTTATTCTTTGGCCTTTTTCGGCCATATTGGGCCCCAGAACTTCTCAAAACTCCCAAAAACGATCCTAAGTAACTTGCATTCGCTATACAAACATGTCTGAACAATTTTTACACATTTCCAGCCCTCAAAACTCACACAAAACCATTTTCACATTTTTTGTGAAAATGTTTCCACTTTTTTACAGGCCGTTTTTCAGAAATGGAAACATCCCTCACCGACGGAAAACAGCGTATTTCGGTCCAACAACCACGCAGAATGTTTCCTAGGATGTCTAGAATTACTTTCCAGTCGATAGAAATCAATTTTGAGCAACTTTATTTTTCGGCCTTTTTGGGCCTTTTTCGGCCATATTGGGCCCCAGAACTTCTCAAAACTCCCAAAAACGATCCTAAGTAACTTGCATTCGCTATACAAACATGTCTGATCCATTTTTACACATTTCCAGCCCTCAAAACTCACACAAAACCATTTTCACATTTTTTGTGAAAATTTTCACATGTGTTTCCAAGTGTTTCCAATTTGCTTCCACTTTCACGGAATCATGAACTCACGCAACCAGAAGATGATTCCGTGGGTTGGATGCAAATTGGGAAAATCCGCGCGCGCTCGATATATGCGATTCTATAGAATGAAGTTGGGAAAATTTTACCAATTTCTTAAAAGTGACTCAGACTGAATATGATTGAATAGACAGATTAGAATATCATTGAATAGATGATGGTTAATTGGTAAAGCCACTTTAAGGAGACTTAGCCGTTTTAGGATGCCAGATTGAGGCAAAATACCGGAAACATTTACCCAATTTGATTTGTATCGACTAAATATTTATTCAAAGACATCTAAAGAAAAGGTCCGTGTATTTTTCCAAATTGAATCACTTCACTTTTAAACTCGGGCTGAAAATTGCTTTATTTTTCCCAAAAATGGATGCATCCAAGTGCGAAATTTTAGTGAATGCATTTTCCCAAAATTGGGAAAAATGGCTTTTTAGCCTGTTTAATGCACTGAAAATGATTCCAAATGGTTGGAATATGTTTGTATAGATGATACACGTCCTAGACCTTTGGAAAATTTGGCCATCACGGAGAGCCGATATGGGCGGAAAAGGCCGAAAAGCCGAAAATTAAAATTGCTCAAAATTGATTTCTATCGACTCAAAAGTTTATAAACATCCTAGAAGTCATTCTGCGTCGTTTTCCGGGTGAAATTGCTTTATTTTTCCCAAAAATGCATCCAAGTGCAATTTGGTCTGAGAAAAGTGGATGCATTTTCCCAAAGTTGGGAAAATGGCTTTTAAGTTTAATACACTTAAAATGATTCCAAATGGTTGGAATATGTTTTGTATAGATGATACACGAGTCCTAGGACCGTTTTTGGAAAATTTGGCCATCACTGAGAGCCAATTGTGCATCTAAGTGAATGAAAATAAATAATTTAACTTTAAGTGGTAGAATGTACTATGAAAGCACAAATGGCAAAGAGTATTACTTAGTCAAGTTCATAGTTTCTTCTATAGAAAGGTTAAAAGATATGTTTTCAAAAGTTTTTGAAGGAATCAGTGTTGGATGCAGTTGTTATGTGATAAGGTAAGTGATTGAAAACTTTAGGACCAATGAAAGATAGACTTCGTTGACCAAGGCTAGTGTTCTGGCTGGAGTTAACAATCTTGGGACATAGCCCTGATAGGGAGTAAGTGAACATGTCTTGGATGTATTCTGGTGCTTGACCATTAATGGCTTTGAATGATAAGAGTGCAATTTTGAAAACAATACGCTTTTTGATCTGAAGCCAATGAAGTTCATGAAGGTCATTGTCAACATGATCATACTTATATTTTCCAGTTACTAATTTAGCAGCAGAATTTTGTATGATTTGTAACTGATTAAGAAGCCTGTCAGCAATACCATAATACAAACAATTGCAGTAGTCCAAACAAGAAATGACCATACTGTTGACAACTGATTTCATTTGGTCCTTCTTTGAGAGCAGAAAACGGACTTTGCAGAGATTCCGGATGGTATGGAATGAGTTCTTCTTTAGAGTAGTAATTTGCTTTTCAAATGTAAGTCGTTGGTCCATTTGGACACCAAGATTTTAACCACTGACAAGAATCTGATGGTTGTACCACTAAAGAGATTGACACCATTTATCTCAATCTGTTGGAGGATTCTGCTTGAGCGAATATTATGATTTGAGTCTTAGGCTCATTCAGTTGAAGGTAGTACATGGACATCCATTTTCTTATCAAATCAAAGCAATCATTTATTTGAATAGTCAAGGCATCAACTTGTTCAGATGGATGAAATTGTTTTTTGTTACCTGGTGATCATCTGCATATCCAAAAATTCTGAAACCAAGCCTTTGCACACACAAGTAAATAGATCTGATATAGATATTGAAGAGAACTGGGCCCAAGACTGATCCCTGAGGCACACCAAATTTTATTGTGATGGTCTCTGATGTTACAGAACCAAGTTGGATCCTCTGAGAGCGACCTTTAGGAAACTTGAGAACCATGCTAATGCAGTTCCTCTGATGCCTAATTCATTTCTAAGGATGTTCAGTAGCAGTGTGTGATCAACAGTGTCAAATGCAGCACTGAGGTCCAAGAGCATTACTATAGTTGCTGTATGTTCATCAGCAGCCACAAGCAGGTCATTAACAATTTTGACAAGGATTGTTTCAGTGCTATGGTTTTTCTTGTAGGCAAACTGATCAGGTCAATTCATTTGACAAGTAGCAGAAGATAGTAAGTTTGGTATGAATCTTGCAGGCTCTCAAGCAGCAGAAGGTAGGGTGAGGTTGGAAGGAAATCTGACAGGCTGACTGGTGATTAGCAGTGGAAGGTAGAGTAAGGTTGATAGAACTTGGTTGAACTGGGCCTCCATCTCAGCCTCAGCTGTGGCCTTGACAATGCAAACTCGGCCTCTGCTAAGAACCTGAACTCAGTTTTTAACTGAGGTAGAATAAGGTCGGTGGCAATCTGGCAGGCTGCCAAGCAGCAGAAGATAGAGTAAGATTGGTAGGAAATCTGGTAGGCTGACAGACAGCAGAAGGTAGAGTAAGGTTAATAGAAAACTTGATCACATAATATAAACTCGAGAAAATATATATTCATTGTCATTGTGCTGTAAACATTTTATTCAAATTCAAATACAGGCCCATTTGAGACATTACATGTCCATTTGGGGTTATACATGCCCATTTGAGACAGCACTGACCAATTATTATTATTATTTGTGACAGTGCATGGCCATTGACCACATCACAGGCCCATTTAAGACAACACATGCCTAATTGAGACACTACAAGCCCATATGAGACATTTAAGGCTCTGATGAGACCATGCAGTGCTGATTGAAACAAAATAGGTCTATTTGAGACATCACAGGCCTGAGGCCAATCTTGGCATTGCAGGCCCAAAATTTCAGCACCTCTTTACCCCCTCTTTTCCAAAAAAACTCCTTGGATTTCACAATTTAAGACGAAGCCTGGCAGTGCCCAAGTAGCCCTGAACACTTAATAGCGATGTTCGAGGTGACAGACGTCTATTTACAGGAGGTTTACACTTAATAGACATCCATTAAGAGTTAGTAGATGTCTATTAAGTATTAATAGACGTCTATTATAATCTTGATAGTAGGTGTCTATTATTAAGTATGTTGGGCTACTTGGATACTACCACAATTGGAACAGTGACACTCCTCATTAATTAATTGTTTAATGTTATTTAGAAGTGCTTTATAATGGTCATATTTATTTTATATTTAGTTTGTTTGTTTCTTAACATCATTATTCTTTTGAGGTGTAGAATCAATATGTCTTTATTGATAGCCCCTGAGTTCCAGCATATTCTTCGTGTGTTGAACACTAATATTGATGGCAAAGAAAAGATCATGTATGCACTCACTTCAATCAAAGGTGTTGGTAGACGGTACAGCAACATTGTCTTGAAAAAAGCCGACATTGATATTACCAAACGAGCTGGTGAGATCACAGAAGCAGAGCTTGAACGAATCATGGAAATAATTCAAAACCCCCAAGATTACAAAATCCCCAACTACTTTCTTAACAGGAAGAAGGATATCAAAGATGGTAAGTACTCCCAAGTTTTGAGTAATCAATTGGACAATAAGCTCAGAGAGGACCTTGAGCGCCTGAAGAAAATCAGGTCTCACAGAGGACTGCGTCATTACTGGGGCCTCAGGGTGAGGGGACAGCACACAAAGACAACTGGCAGGAAAGGAAGAACCGTGGGTGTTGCCAAGAAGAAATAAGTTCATGGATATATTTTTATTTATATGAAAATCATGTTGTTTCAATGCTATACTCATTAAGTAAAGAACTATGCAGAATGCTGTATGTTCTGATTTTCGATGCAATATCAATGATTATATCGTTTTAAAATCAAACTGAATTTCACAAAGTACTTATGATTAGTAAGTAATTATTTGTTGTTATATTTCATGTGACATGATGCATCACGAAGCAATGGTTTTTTAGCCATCGAGTTAGTTTAAGAGCTTTGTAAGTTTCTTGAGAGTATAATTAGTTGCTTGTGTAGACTTTGTTCAGTACTTGATGCGGTGTGAAGCATTGATATGCCTCCAAAGAATAGCTGCATCGAAAGATGGTAGGTTTATGTCCTGCATAGTTAATGGCAACTCCTTCTAGCATAATGATTATTGTGTTCATGTTCAAGCGCAGTGGTTTAAATGTGATAAGTCAACGATCATCTTTAATTTTGCAGTGTCTTAACAACATCACATTCCTGTAATCCTGTGTACGACCACCATCACCTCAGTCCTCACATCTGCTGCTGTCTCCACTTATATACGTGAATGCAGTACACATAGTAACACCTCTCTGCTACAACTCAGTGTGTGTTTCATACACAACGAATGCCTCATAAAACAACGTGTTAATACCACCTGGCATGTTTAGTTTAAAACCTATCCTTCTGTTGCCTTGTGCTGTATTATTTCAATACTGTGTATTCTTTGCTGCTCTGTAAATGCGCTACATTTACTGGCTGCTATGTGGTACATAGTGGTCCTGTCACCAGTGTTCCGGTGAGTTATTGAGCCCAGTATTCGTCAGTCTTTTGATTTCTGTATGTGTGCATTGTTATATTTGTGACTGTAATGCCGAACATTTTTATACCATTATTTAGAAAGTAAGAATACATTTTACTACGACTCACGCTAGCAAACAAACACATACATTCCAGTACATTGGTTCATACCTACTCTTTTGTTGATACATGAGACAGTATTATATGTAAGATATCCAAAGATATAAGTGTGGCAATCTATAAGCTATCTACTCAGTTGAGGAATTTATTCAAGAGATCTCTTATCACTTCCTCCTCTATTGTTAAAAGTAACAAAGCACAATTCACCAAATAATGAGTCACAATTGATGGATGTGTGTACCGTGTAGTGAGGAAATATGAGAGTTTAGCTCATTTCTTTGTCGCCTGTTTTCTTTTCTTCGTCGCAATAAACCTAGTTTCTTTTCTTTGTTCGTGCGTGGTGTGTCGTAATATTCATTCTCGTGTGTGTACTGCGTTGTCACTAGTCACATAAGAAGTGGGCGTTGTTTCGGTCGGTATAACTAACAACAGTCTTGCTAGTGAATAAATCATGTTATTAATCTTCCTACAAGTTTGTTAGTCAATGTGTTAATCAATTCGGCCATCTGCCTCATTTTTAATCACATGAATCATTGCACCCACACTCCAGCCGATGAATTATTATAAGTCCTCTGTATATGAATTGCCTCAACCTGTATTGCACTCTTATAACTGCTCACTCTCATGCCTCTTGCGAAGCATAAAGCACGGAGAAATAAAGCTCTGAAATTAATCATTTGAACTATCCCGCACAACTTTCTATTTGCTTGATATCATCCCTCCTTCAGCTTTAACATTGAGTACAATGCATGCATTTTAACAGACACAGACTGCACACAGGAACTACATAATGAAATGCCAACAAAAGAAGAACTTATGAGATTATGAAGTTCTTGCATACATACCAATCAATGCAAGTCAGTCAGTGCAGTCGGCCGTGATGGAAATATCTTGATATGTTATGATACCATAGCCAAGCAGTTTTCGTTTGCCTTCTTTGCATTATATGCAATCTACTTCTGCATACCAACAGATACCGTGATACTAAATGTACCGAGATATAATCGTGATGCAAAAGTTTGATGCAATATTGGTGTGCTGTAGAGTCTGGCTTGAGTAATAAGAAATGGTAGGAATAGCGTGACATGCTAAGGTTGCAATGATGAGTTGACTAAGCCACCCACACCTCCCTACTCAATACGTCACGTGTAATATCATGTTACCAAACTGAGAGGTATCTTGCCATGTTGCTACTGCCACCTTAGAGCCCCCTTACGGTATGTTTGTAACGGACCGTTACATGTATTATGACTCACTACCCTGTTGTGAGTCCCGTTACATATCTTAGCAGCTGTTAATGATATCAAGGTCATTTGGTTGATTTGGTGTCGGTAGATTTAGTTGTTGTTTTGAAATGGCTTTATCTTACTCGCTGGTTAGTTATTAAAACACGCCCTATTATTCATTTATTGCTGGATATCATGAGAAAAACAGGCGTACAGTGCACAGCTAATGTATGATGTTCATCATCATTCATGTCAGAGACAGGTACCTAGTTGTGCAAAGATGAGTTGATCCGTGTGAAGTGATAGGGTGTGTTTGATTTGATTGCAGTAATGGTTGGTATTTCATAATGGGGTTTGTAAGATGTTTTGATTGGGTAGGTCATTGGAAAAGAAGTAAGACTCATCAATAAATATCAAACGAGAGAATTCAGTATTTTGTGGAAACCTTGCATACTTGTAGAGAATCAAGTTAGGCATAATTACTATGCTTAAAAACTGTCATATTCTGAGTTATTTCTTGAAGAAGTTACTCGCACATGTCACATGAAATTATCTTGCTTTCTATGTTATCAAACTATAACATGTAATCTCGTCTTCCGTACTTTAACCGCAATCAAATTTGAGTTCATGTAGCACACAATGTCGACGGGCCTAAAGGCGCCTCTGACCCGAGGGCTGGCCCGCCCTGCGCCCATTAAGAAATCAGGGCTGATAAAACCTCCGACCACCAATGCTAACCTTAGCAAAACGCCGTCAGCAACCAGATTAGTAGCAGCTAAATCTGGGAGCAGGGAACAGCTACCTAGGTCTGCCTCCCGGGGAGCCCTCAAGTTGTCCGGATCCAGCAACTCGCTGTCAGGTAAGTCCAATGTGTGGAATTCTCTCGTTTTTGTTGTTTTTTCTCATGATCATTCGGACAGATGTTGGGCTGCCGCGGAGTTCATTGAACAATTCAGTTTGAATTCCTGCCACGTTTTACCAATTATATTTGAATAATTATCCTTGTAAATCGTGCCGGAGCTAGTTTCGATATTTTCTCTTCACAAATTCCATGTGCTTCGTCAGCGTGTAAACAGTTTTAATCTGTGATGACTATTACAGTGTAACACATGACCACGACTCAATTTATCCCGCGGTTCGAATGGTCTACCAACAGAAACGGTCTTCCCAAAATTTGTACGTAACGGAGTTCATGATTCCGTGAAAGTGGAAGCAAATTGGAACGGTTGGAAACACTTGGAAACCGATTGGAAACACTTGGAAACACATGTGAAAATTTTCACAAAAAATGTGAAAATGGTTTTGTGTGAGTTTTGAGGGCTGGAAATGTGTAATTTAAATGGGTCAGACATGTTTGTAGAGCGAATGCAAGTTACTTAGGATCGTTTTTGGGAGTTTTGAGAAGTTCTGTGGCCCAATATGGCCGAAAAAGGCCCAAAATGGCCGAAAAATAAAATTGCTCAAATTTGATTTTATTGACTGGAAAGTAATTCTAGACATCCTAGGAAACATTCTGCGTGGTTTTTGGACCGAAATATGCTATTTTCCGCCTGTAAGGGATGCTTCCATTTCTGCAAAACGGCCTGTTCCCGCCCTGGCCAGGGCGGTAACCCCCCGCGGTAAAAAGAAAACTGGCCAGGGGTATAAGTTAGAGATTTGAGTGTCACAGGGTGATAGATATAATATATAATATCATGATAATTGGGAGCAAATTTAAAAAGCCGAGATCTCAAGAACGGGATATGGTAGAGCCATGATCGAGGTCAGGTTTTGTTGATCTAAGATGGGAAAATGTTATAGGCTATAAGAGAAGTTCTGGTGACGTCATTTTCACGTCACTATGACGTCATCAACTTAGCGAAATTTTATTTCTTTTTTAGGCCATCTTTGTGCGCCTTTTTCACCAAGAAGGAATGGAGATAGCTCAAAAATGTTGAAAAATCGTTAGTTGGAAATTTAAAGAGCTTTCAGAAAATCATACGGATCATCGGGCTATCTCGATTTTTCATCGAGATATACGCGATTTTCTAAGGTACGGTGAAAAATCGATTTCCAAATTATAGGTCAAAACTTAAACGAGTGAGATGTACAACGTATCTCGAGATGAGACCGGTCAAAGTATGTTATACTAAGGCGGAATTGCTTGATAGGCTATATGGGAAGTTGGTTTGAGCCTATTTTGGTGCTGTGATGACGTCATCAAAATCGCGTAAAACCACTAAAATAACGTATTTTGCGATGAAACGCTATTTTGCACTACTTTGAACATCTCTTACTCATAGAGTTTTCATCGGACAATGTTTTACGTCGATATTTTGCTTTTAGACCTCGAGATTTAGCTATAAAAATAGTTTCAAGGTGATCAGTCGAAAAATGTCGTCATGTGAAGCCTCTAAAAATTGAGCCGCAAAATGGTTGAAATTGCGTTTGTGACGAAAAATTGTACTGTAGTCCTATTCTGTGATACAATGGTGAACTAATAATGGTTTCTTCATGTCTCGCAGTGACTAAATGTGGGAAATATACGATGAAATAGTGAATCACGTGAGTTCACGCGAACGTTTTGTAGAAGAATGGGGATTTAAAGAAATTGATATTTACACGGGATTTTCGACTTGATTACGTTGAAATGAGTTCAAATACGACTTATGCACCTGAAATAAGATGCATGTGCTTCACTTCAGCACGTGAGTACACACGGACGTTTTGCGGAAAATAGGGGATTTAAAGAAATTGATGTTTACATGGGATTTTCGACTTGATTATGTTAAAATGTGTTTAAATACGACTAATGCGCGTGAAATTAGATCTGGTTGCCATATTCCAGCACGTGAGTACACACGGACGTTTTGTAGAAATTATGGGAGTTGAATAAATTGATATTTACACGGGATTTTCGAGTTGGTTACGTTGAAGTGAGTTCAAATACGAATTGTGTACGTGAAATTAGATCTGGTTGCTATATTTAAGCACGTGAGTTCGCGTGGACGATTTGTAGAAATTAAGAAATATATCAATTCCAGTAATTTCAAGTTAGAATAACGTAGTTTTGGACTTCGTCAGGGTGAGTTACGTGGGTTCGGCTTGCGTGTGGGCTAGTTACGTGGGTTCAGACTACACGAGGTCAATTAACATGGGTCCAAACTGCCTTTGGACAAGTAATACGGGTTCAAACTACATACATCTGTCAAGATATCACCACCAAGTTTTGAGGGCTGGAAATGTGTAAAATGGTTCAGACATGTTTGTATAGCGAATGCAAGTTACTTAGGTTCGATTTTGGGAGTTTTGAGAAGTTCTGGGGCCCAATATGGCCGAAAAAGGCCCAAAAAGGCCGAAAAATAAAATTGCTCAAAATTGATTTCTATCGACTGGAAAGTAATTCTAGACATCCTAGGAAACATTCTGCGTGGTTTTTGGACCGAAATACGCTGTTTTCCGTCCGTGAGGGATGTTTCCATTTCTGAAAAACGGCCTGTAAAAAAGTGGAAACATTTTCACAAAAAATGTGAAAATGGATTTGTGCGAGTTTTGAGGGCTGGAAATGTGTAAAAATGGTTCAGACATGTTTGTATAGCGAATGCGAGTTACTTAGGTTCGATTTTGGGAGTTTTGAGAAGTTCTGGGGCCCAATATGGCCGAAAAAGGCCCAAAAAGGCCGAAAAATAAAATTGCTCAAAATTGATTTCTATCGACTGGAAAGTAATTCTAGACATCCTAGGAAACATTCTGCGTGGTTTTTGGACCGAAATACGCTGTTTTCCGTCCGTGAGGGATGTTTCCATTTCTGAAAAACGGCCTGTAAAAAAGTGGAAACATTTTCACAAAAAATGTGAAAATGGATTTGTGCGAGTTTTGAGGGCTGGAAATGTGTAAAAATGGTTCAGACATGTTTGTATAGCGAATGCGAGTTACTTAGGTTCGATTTTGGGAGTTTTGAGAAGTTCTGGGGCCCAATATGGCCGAAAAAGGCCCAAAAAGGCCGAAAAATAAAATTGCTCAAAATTGATTTCTATCGACTGGAAAGTAATTCTAGACATCCTAGGAAACATTCTGCGTGGTTTTGGACCGAAATACGCTGTTTTCCGTCCGTGAGGGATGTTTCCATTTCTGAAAAACGGCCTGTAAAAAAGTGGAAACATTTTCACAAAAAATGTGAAAATGGATTTGTGCGAGTTTTGAGGGCTGGAAATGTGTAAAAATGGTTCAGACATGTTTGTATAGCGAATGCGAGTTACTTAGGTTCGATTTTGGGAGTTTTGAGAAGTTCTGGGGCCCAATATGGCCGAAAAAGGCCCAAAAAGGCCGAAAAATAAAATTGCTCAAAATTGATTTCTATCGACTGGAAAGTAATTCTAGACATCCTAGGAAACATTCTGCGTGGTTTTGGACCGAAATACGCTGTTTTCCGTCCGTGAGGATGTTTCCATTTCTGAAAAACGGCCTGTAAAAAGTGGAAACATTTTCACAAAAAATGTGAAAATGGATTTGTGCGAGTTTTGAGGGCTGGAAATGTGTAAAAATGGTTCAGACATGTTTGTATAGCGAATGCGAGTTACTTAGGTTCGATTTTGGGAGTTTTGAGAAGTTCTGGGGCCCAATATGGCCGAAAAAAGGCCCAAAAAAGGCCGAAAAATAAAATTGCTCAAAATTGATTTCTATCGACTGGAAAGTAATTCTAGACATCCTAGGAAACATTCTGCGTGGTTTTGGACCGAAATACGCTGTTTTCCGTCCGTGAGGGATGTTTCCATTTCTGAAAAACGGCCTGTAAAAAAGTGGAAACATTTTCACAAAAAATGTGAAAATGGATTTGTGCGAGTTTTGAGGGCTGGAAATGTGTAAAAATGGTTCAGACATGTTTGTATAGCGAATGCGAGTTACTTAGGTTCGATTTTGGGAGTTTTGAGAAGTTCTGGGGCCCAATATGGCCGAAAAAGGCCCAAAAAGGCCGAAAAATAAAATTGCTCAAAATTGATTTCTATCGACTGGAAAGTAATTCTAGACATCCTAGGAAACATTCTGCGTGGTTTTTGGACCGAAATACGCTGTTTTCCGTCCGTGAGGGATGTTTCCATTTCTGAAAAACGGCCTGTAAAAAGTGGAAACATTTTCACAAAAAAAATGTGAAAATGGATTTGTGCGAGTTTTGAGGGCTGGAAATGTGTAAAAAATGGTTCAGACATGTTTGTATAGCGAATGCGAGTTACTTAGGTTCGATTTTGGGAGTTTTGAGAAGTTCTGGGGCCCAATATGGCCGAAAAAAGGCCCAAAAGGCCGAAAAATAAAATTGCTCAAAATTGATTTCTATCGACTGGAAAGTAATTCTAGACATCCTAGGAAACATTCTGCGTGGTTTTGGACCGAAATACGCTGTTTTCCGTCCGTGAGGATGTTTCCATTTCTGAAAAACGGCCTGTAAAAAGTGGAAACATTTTCACAAAAAATGTGAAAATGGATTTGTGCGAGTTTTGAGGGCTGGAAATGTGTAAAAATGGTTCAGACATGTTTGTATAGCGAATGCGAGTTACTTAGGTTCGATTTTGGGAGTTTTGAGAAGTTCTGGGGCCCAATATGGTCAAATTGAAAAAGGCCCAAAAAGGCCGAAAAATAAAATTGCTCAAAATTGATTTCTATCGACTGGAAAGTAATTCTAGACATCCTAGGAAACATTCTGCGTGGTTTTTGGACCGAAATACGCTGTTTTCCGTCCGTGAGGATGTTTCCATTTCTGAAAAACGGCCTGTAAAAAAGTGGAAACATTTTCACAAAAAATGTGAAAATGGATTTGTGCGAGTTTTGAGGGCTGGAAATGTGTAAAAATGGTTCAGACATGTTTGTATAGCGAATACAGTTACTTAATTTTGGGAGTTTTGAAGTTCTGGGGCCCAATATGGCCGAAAAAGGCCCAAAAAGGCCGAAAAATAAAATTGCTCAAAATTGATTTCTATCGACTGGAAAGTAATTCTAGACATCCTAGGAAACATTCTGCGTGGTTTTGGACCGAAATACGCTGTTTTCCGTCCGTGAGGGATGTTTCCATTTCTGAAAAACGGCCTGTAAAAAAGTGGAAACATTTTCACAAAAAATGTGAAAATGGATTTGTGCGAGTTTTGAGGGCTGGAAATGTGTAAAAATGGTTCAGACATGTTTGTATAGCGAATGCGAGTTACTTAGGTTCGATTTTGGGAGTTTTGAGAAGTTCTGGGGCCCAATATGGCCGAAAAAGGCCGAAAAATAAAATTGCTCAAAATTGATTTCTATCGACTGGAAAGTAATTCTAGACATCCTAGGAAACATTCTGCGTGGTTTTTGGACCGAAATACGCTGTTTTCCGTCCGTGAGGGATGTTTCCATTTCTGAAAAACGGCCTGTAAAAAAGTGGAAACATTTTCACAAAAAAGTGAAAATGGATTTGTGCGAGTTTTGAGGGCTGGAAATGTAAAAAATGGTTCAGACATGTTTGTATAGCGAATGCGAGTTACTTAGGTTCGATTTTGGGAGTTTTGAGAAGTTCTGGGGCCCAATATGGCCGAAAAAGGCCCAAAAAGGCCGAAAAATAAAATTGCTCAAAATTGATTTCTATCGACTGGAAAGTAATTCTAGACATCCTAGGAAACATTCTGCGTGGTTTTTGGACCGAAATACGCTGTTTTCCGTCCGTGAGGGATGTTTCCATTTCTGAAAAACGGCCTGTAAAAAGTGGAAACATTTTCACAAAAAATGTGAAAATGGTTTTGTGTGAGTTTTGAGGGCTGGAAATGTGTAAAAATGGTTCAGACATGTTTGTATAGCGAATGCAAGTTACTTAGGATCGTTTTGGGAGTTTTGAGAAGTTCTGGGGCCCAATATGGCCGAAAAAGGCCCAAAAAGGCCGAAAAATAAAATTGCTCAAAATTGATTTCTATCGACTGGAAAGTAATTCTAGACATCCTAGGAAACATTCTGCGTGGTTTTGGACCGAAATACGCTGTTTTCCGTCCGTGAGGATGTTTCCATTTCTGAAAAAACGGCCTGTAAAAAGTGGAAACATTTTCACAAAAATGTGAAAATGGATTTGTGCGAGTTTTGAGGGCTGGAAATGTGTAAAATGGTTCAGACATGTTTGTATAGCGAATGCGAGTTACTTAGGTTCGATTTTGGGAGTTTTGAGAAGTTCTGGGGCCCAATATGGCCGAAAAAGGCCCAAAAGGCCGAAAATAAAATTGCTCAAAATTGATTTCTATCGACTGGAAAGTAATTCCTAGACATCCTAGGAAACATTCTGCGTGGTTTTTTTGGACCGAAATACGCTGTTTTCCGTCCGTGAGGATGTTTCCATTTCTGAAAAAAAACGGCCTGTAAAAAGTGGAACATTTTCACAAAAAAATGTGAAAATGGATTTGTGCGAGTTTTGAGGGCTGGAAATGTAAAAATGGTTCAGACATGTTTGTATAGCGAATGCGAGTTACTTAGGTTCGATTTTGGGAGTTTTGAAGTTCTGGGGCCCATGGCCGAAAAAAGGCCCAAAAAGGCCGAAAAATAAAATTGCTCAAAATTGATTTCTATCGACTGGAAAGTAATTCTAGACATCCTAGGGAAACATTCTGCGTGGTTTTGGACCGAAATACGCTGTTTTCCGTCCGTGAGGGGATGTTTCCATTTCTGAAAAACGGCCTGTAAAAAGTGGAAACATTTTCACAAAAATGTGAAAATGGATTTGTGCGAGTTTTGAGGGCTGGAAATGTGTAAAAATGGTTCAGACATGTTTGTATAGAGCGAATACGAGTTACTTAGTTCGATTTTGAGTTTGAGAAGTTCTGGGGCCCGGAAAACGAAAAAAAGGCCAAAAAAGGCCGAAAAATAAATTACTCAAAATTGATTTCCATCGACTGGAAAGTAATTCTAGACATCCTAGGAAACATTCTGCGTGGTTTTATGGACCGAAATACGCTGTTTTCCGTCCGCCAGGATGTTTCCATTTCTGAAAAACGGCCTGTAAAAACTTGAAACATTTTCACAAAAAATGTGAAAATGGATTTGTGCGAGTTTTGAGGGCTGGAAAATGAAAAAATGGTTCAGACATGTTTGTGAAAATGAATGCAGTTTATTTACATTTTGGGTTTTTTCAGAAGTGGAAAGGGGCCAATATGGCCGAAAAAGGCCCAAAAGCCCGAAAAATAAAAGGACTCAAAATTGATTTCGGTCCAAAAACCACGGAGAATAATTCTAGACATCTAGGAATTACATTCAGTCGATGGAAATCAATTTTGAGCAATTTTTTCCGTCGGCCTTTTTATTTCCTTTTCTGAAAAACGGCCCCAGAACTGGAAAATTTTCAAAAAATGTCGGAATAATTTGTGCGAGTGCATTCGATACAAACATGTGTAAAATGGTTTTACATGTTTTCCAGCCCTCAAAACTCGCACAAATCCATTTTCACATTTTTTTGTGAAAATGTTTCCACTTTTTACAGGCCGCCCTCAAAATCACCTCGCCATTTCACATTTTGAAATGTTCCACTTTGACCACCTGAAAATGGTGCTGAGACAGGCTGGCAGCTGTTCGTCCACTACGCAGATATTTCTAGGATATTCATTACTTTCCAGTCGATAGAAGAATTTTGAGCATGACCCTGGCCTGACGCACCTGTGAATGCAAGCACTGCAAAACAATCGAACTGGTAACTCATTCATCTCTGCTTCATGTCCTGTCCCCCACATTTCAACCTCAAAACCTCACAATCATTTTGCATTTTTGGTGTTTCCACTGAATTTTCAAATGGGCCCTCACGGGCAGGCCAACTGTTTGTCCAAACTGCGCAGGAATGTTTCTAAGGATCAAGTGCACCGGTCGATGGCGGTACAGGCAATTCGACGCTTTGGGCCTTTTTCGTATATTGAGCCAGGCTGCTCAAAACTCAAACTCGCATTCTGCAAGCAATGTCGACAAAACACACGGCACCCTCAGGCTCACTATTTTCGCTTTGTAATGTTTCGCACAGACATTTCAATGGTATCCTGCGATCGGAGAAACTTGGCATTTCAATCCCCAAACCACGCAGGGGTATTTCACAGGATAATCTGCTTGCACCAGTCGATGAAATCAATTTTGGTGTTACAGCCTCGTGGGCCTCATAATCGACTTGAACTTCTCAAAACTCAAAATCTTACAAAATAACCATTCTGCTATGTCTGTTCATTTACAGCCTCAAAAACTCACGCAAATCCTGCGACTGTGTTTCACTTTACAGGCCATTCGAAATAATCGTCCCTAGGTGAGCTGTTCGATCAAAGCCTCACGCAGAATATTTCTAGGATAGAGCACCAGTCGATGACTGTTCTCGACTTTGAACACTGAAAGCCATAATCGGCCCCAGAACTCTCAAACTCTGAAATCGGACCTAAGCAACTCGCATTCTCTCTGTTATGTCTGAACCATTTTGTTCCGGCCCTCAAACTCGCAAATCACATTTTGAAAATGTTTCCGCACGAACTGGGCCACGTGGAGACATCCCCTCACGGACTGGCGTGTTTCGATCACTTCCCGCAGCACAGAATCTAAGTACTCGGTCGATGAAATTTTGAGGCAATTTCGCTGCCGACATGAGCCGCAGAATCTCAAAATCGAACCTGGTAACTCGCATTCGCTGCAAACATGTCGCAGACCCGCACACATTTGCGGCCCTCAGGCTTCGCGCGAATCGACCTGCATTTTTTGTGGTGTTTCCATACGGGCCGTTTTCGAAATGGAAACATCCCGCAGACGGAAAACCTGTTCGATCGCTCGCGGGATATTTCCTAAATTAAATTTTCAGTCGACGAAATCGGTACGAGGCAATTTTTGACCACTAAAGCAGCACAGGCACCATATTGAACTGAGATTTTCTCAAAACTGCATTCATATACAAACATGTCTGTATTACACATTTCAGCCCTCAAAACTCACTCGACTCGCTTTTGAACTTTTGAGCCATTTTCGAAATGGAAGCATCCCTCACGGTCGGAAAAACGGCGTGTTTCGATCCCCAAACTCACGGAGATGTTTCCTGGAAGATGTCCGAACACTTTCAGTCGATAAAATCATTTTAGTGAGCCTATTTTTCGACTTAACTGGTGCTTTTCGGCATAATCATTTCGAAGAACTTCTCAAAACTCCCAAAATCGGACTAAGTAACTCGCACATTCGCCTGCTGTCTAGATACACACATTTCAACCCTCAAGCTCTGCAAATCCATTTTCGCACACAATCCGCACAGGCCGTTCAGAAAATGGAAGACATCCTCACGGACGAGCAGCACATTTCATCCCAAAAACCACGCAGAAATGTTTCTAGGTGTCTAAAATTACTCAGTCGATGAAAATCAATTTTGACAATTTCGAGCAGCACAGACGCACCGATATTGAGCCGCAAGCACTCAAAACTCAAATCAGGCTAATGACTCGCATTCGCTACTCTACAAGCTGTGTCTGGGCTGCGACAACCATTTTCATGAAAAATGTTTCCACTTTTTACAGGCCGTTTTTTCAGAAATGAAACATCCCATGGACGGAAAACAGCGCATTTCGGTCCAAAACCACGCAGAATGTTTCCTAGGATGTAGGCCACTTTCCAGTCGATAGAAATCACGAGCAATTTATTTTTTCGGCCTTTGGTTTTTCGGACATGATGGCCACAGAACTTCTCAAAAACTCCCCCAAAAATCGAACCCAATGTACTTATACAAACATGTCTTTGAACCATTTTTTACATTTCCAGCCCTCAACCCCGCACAAATCCATTTTCATTTTTTTGAAAATGTTCCACTTTGCAGGGGGGATCAGGGGACTGTGTAAGACTGCAGGGCCGGGGTGGGTGTTTGGCCCTTGGCAAAATCACTTAGTCCACTGTACTAACTGAGGTGGTCACCCTTATGGGAAAATCATAATCACTTAGTCCAAATGGCATATTTTTCCATATTTAAAATTTTTTGCCAGATGACGTCATAATTTTGGGGTGGGTCCCCACAAATTGTATTAAATTTCAGTTAGTACACGGGACAAACTGCTCATTTTGGGGTGGGTCCCTACAAAAAAACATGACAAATTTCAGTTAGTACATGGGACAATCTGCAGCGTTTTTATGCTCATTTAAGGGTGGGTACCTTCAAATAGTGACAAATATCAGTTAGTACAGGGGACAATCTGCCGCTTGGATCGGTTTTTATGCTAATTTTGGGGTGGGTCACTACAAATGGTGCCAAATATCACTTAGTTCATGGGATCATCTGAAGGGGTGGTGTGGTATTTCAAAATTGGGCAAAAATCACTTAGTACCCCTCGTGTCTTGCACTTAATCCATGATCCCCCCCCCCGTTTTACAGGCCGTTTTTCAGAAATGGAAACATCCCTCACGGACGGAAAACAGCGTATTTCGGTCCCAAAACCACGCAGAATGTTTCCTAGGATGTCTAGAATTACTTTCCAGTCGATAGAAATCAATTTTGAGCAATTTTATTTTTTCGGCCTTTTGGGCCTTTTTCGGCCATATTGGGCCCCAGAACTTCTCAAAACTCCCAAAATCGAACCTAAGTAACTCGCATTCGCTATACAAACATGTCTGAACCATTTACACATTTCCAGCCCTCAAAACTCGCGTCCATTTTCACATTTTTGTGAAAATGAAATGTTTTTTTTACTGGCTGTTTTTTCAGAAATGGAAATATCCCTCACGGACGGAAAACAGCGTATTTCGGTCCAAAAACCACGCAGAATGTTTCCTGGGATGTCTGGAATTGCTTTCCAGTCGATGGAAGTCAATTTTGAGCAATTTTATTTTTCGGCCTTTTTGGGCCACGTTGGGGACAAAAGTTCTCCAGACTTTCAAAGAAGATGCTTAGTAATAACTTTTATTAATACTGAGCCATTTTCACGCAGTTCTCGCATCCACGTGGGGCATGCGTAAGCCGGGGGGAAATCAATTCCAATCACCATAACACATCACCAAATCACATTATCATCTCCGATTAACATAATGTTACTGACTTGTGTCCGATTTGAATGACATTGCTTTTGTCACAAATTATATCTTAAAATTCTTGTAAAATTCTTGTAAATGAATGCACGGTTCTGCGAGCCAATTTGCTAGCCGTCTTCGGTACAAGAACCACGCGGATTTTTTTGAGGATGTTTATACCTACCTTATCGGTCTTCATTTAGCCGGCCCTTTTTGACCCATGGACAAAAATTTTTGAACCATCTTAACCGGCCCCTTGAACAAAAGAAATGTATCAACTTAACAAGTTGTTTCCAGACCAAGGATTTCACTCCGAAAAAGCAACTTAAATCCATACATACTCGGTGAATTGCATCAAAAGGTCCACGAATTCCCGTGTGATATGATGATTTAGGGCATTATCGTGTTATGCCATCTTTTTTTACTATTTAACACTTCATAAGCGAGGTCATAAAAGTTTCGTTTGACCTAAATTAATTGACTTTACCGACCCCACTTTGTAGCTTTGACCGGTCTTTTTAACTGGCCCAAAAACAAAATCTCAAAGTCTAAAAGGCCGGTTAGATGAAGGTATGTACCAGCTGGTAATTATTCTAAATTTGAGTAACTTCATTTTGGATCCTTTTCGGTCATACAGGTGTCCAGAAGTTTCCAAGACTCCCAAAAACGATCTTAAGTAACTTTTATTCACTGTACCAACGTTCCTAAACCATTTTTACACGTTTTCAGCTCTCAAAACTCGCCGAAACCATTTTCACAAAATGCAGCCACGTTTAACAAGCCCAAATTTATAGAAAAGGATGCATCCCTCTCGGGTGAAAGTGTCTGTGGATTAAATCCTGAATGTTCCCTATCTGTTTCCTATGCATTTGTTCCGAGAAAGCCAGATTTGGACCAAACATATTTCAGCCATTCCCACGCAGTTTTGGCAAAATGTGAAAATTTTCACAATTCCATCTCAGCCAGGTCGTCATATTGAGCACGCGCGCATTTTCACAATTTGTTTCCACTCTACGGAATCATCTCCTGACGTAACGCGCGAATGTCACTTGTTCTGCAATAGTACGCTCCTATAGGCATTCTCAACCATTTCTATTCGCGCGCCGCGCACACGTATGCTTTCTTGTAAGATAACGGTTTGCTTGCGTTCTTTGATTAACCATTGCGTAAGGATCTTACCTCAACTTTCCGTAAATTCCTTCTGATGAATAGTCTCATGCACGTCAATTATGTGACTTGGATATTTAGCATCATTCTTCCAACTATGAATCATGGACGAAAAATCCTACGTCAACTAGACCTGACATTTGAGAAAGCTGCATTCCCATCCTCGTCATGATAACCTTCAATCGTATCTTACCTTTTGAGCCGGTACCGAGCGCCGAATGAGGAGAGGGTCCTTAGCCCGGGTGAAAGCTGGTGTATCGCCCGATCGCGGCATCGGGCGAGATGTATCATATTACGACTTTCATTGTCTGCGTATGATAGTCTACCCACTCAACGTTTTATTTTCAGGTGTGTCCAGATCAGAAAGCACTGTGTCTTTGAGCGATGTTGTTCCTCTCAAAGTGGGTACACGCGTCGTTTCGAGAGAAACCAATCTTGAGGGCACTGTCCGGTTCTTCGGGGAGCCCCAGTTTGCGAAAGGGGTGTGGGTGGGAGTGGAGTTGGATACGGAGCAAGGCAAGAATGATGGAGAGGTGAAGGGAGTGCGGTATTTCGAGTGCAAACCCAACCATGGACTCTTCTGCAAGCCAGAAAAGTTATCTCTATTGTCCAAGGTAGGTGTATACAGGGTCTGATGAACATATTTCTTTAGCTCTTGGAAATGAGCGTGATAAATGTATGACCCAACAAATTCACCAAAACCCTGCACTTCCAAGTTCCACTTTGTGACCACCACCCTTTCAGAGCGCGTCCCAGAGTTCTGAACCCCAAATCATGAAGCCTATGCGGACTCCATCTCAAATAGATATCTCTAAAGTGGACTACGAAGCTAAGTTCGGTCTAAAGATAGGTGGCAAGTGTATTGTAAACGAGGCCAAGCAAGGCACCCTTCTCTTTGTGGGTCTCACTAAGTTTGCTAAAGGAGTGTGGGCGGGAGTTGCACTTGATACTTGTGATGGCAAGAACGACGGCTCTGTGAAGGGAGAAAGGTGAGTAGTGCCAGACGGCAGTAGTTTGTAGTGGTAACAATGAGATGTAATGGCATGAAATTTATTCAATATCTTACCTTTCATGATCAGTGATTACTTCAGATCAGCTTTTAATAATATCCGTATTATCAAAGGTATCATAAACACAATTCCCAAACTTCGAACAATAACTTACTCCATCCTCAGATACTTCACCTGTGACCCTGGCTACGGGTTGTTCGCCCAAGCCACCAAGATTCAGATGGTAGACAGTCCTGTCACCTCCTCCTCCTCCCTCGCTTCCTACGAAACTCCCCGGAAATCCAGCAAAGCTAATGCTGAAGAAGTCATGAAGCCTGACTTCGTGAACAGAACCCCCGTCCCTACCCCCGGTGTTAAGAGCTCTCTGTCGGGCATGCTCAGCAAGGTAGAGATTATAATCACTTGATTACGATGCTGTAATTACATAACTATGTGTAATTACTGAATTATTCATAACCACGTTGTGATTTAATCGATTACATCTCCATTTATATTCTGTTTGATTTAAACTCTGTACAGTTTGAGTTACGCTGTTTCCTTGTCTTCAGACCAGAGATTTAGAGACAATGCAGAAGAGTATAGGAGACATACAGCAACGTCTCAATGAAGTTAAGAGCACCCCAACACGTAATGGACCTACAAAACCAGTTGTAAGTTTTACAAATTGTACAGTACTTTTTACCTGTTTAGTACCAAGATCGAGGACGTTACTGTTACCCACTACACTTTTATCTCATGATCACAAACCTTGACAACTACAGCAGCTGGCGTTATTCTAATAAAGTTCCAACTTTCTGTATCTTTTTCCGCAATGCCAACAAATGTTTTATTCTTGCCATGTTTGTGACCCAGTATTTCCGTTGGATTGAATTAAATGTTGGTTGCCATAGTGAAAACATTCACAACGCTACTTTCTCCCCATATCCTAACATGTGTGTAGTCATTACCTAGGGCGCAGTCGCACCCGCAACTGGCATCGTCCCCTGGTGGCTTCATTTCCCCCGGTGGCTCCCCGACCTCCGGTGATTTTCTGCCACCCGAGCTGATCGCCTCGACCCCGTACCCCCTGTCACCCACCCCCTCCTCGGACCTGGACCACACCCTCACTGAAGCTGTATCGGATGATGAGGAGGGAAATGCCCCGCCCCGCTCTCTCATCGCCATGGAAACTCCCCTGACCTGTTCGAGGAGGGTTTGTCAGACGGCGTCACATCTCCTGTTCCCAGCGTCGCATCCAATGTCAGCAGGACTTCCTCCCGAGTCAGAAACCCAAGCAGAGAAAGCATGATTCCAGACTTTTCTAATCGCAGACAAAGCGGTGACATATCGGACGCCATCGCGAGCAGGTTCATGAAGCCCAAACCACAGACTAAGTCGGAGGACTCATCGTCCTTCGTGCGGCAGAATATCAGGAAGTGGACGGGCCGAGGTCGTCAGAACTCCGGAGATAACGGCCCTATCACGTGTCCGCGTGGGAGTGTCACCGCGTCCCGTATCCGAGGTCTCCGTCCTCGGAACTCCTCGTCCTGCATGTCTCTGGACAGGGCTGTCCCGTCCCGCTCTACTCCAAACGAGGACCTGTCCTCACTCGCTCCTGACGATCGTCAGAAATTGGAGAAAATAGCGACGCTATTCGAAGCGTTCAAATCACCGATTCAAGTGCCCGCCGGACGGCGGAAAGATGTCAGAGAAAGGATTTGTGTTAGTAACATGAGATGAGGGGGTGTCTCAAAGTGGATGTGTCTCGTTACGTGTATTTCACTCCTTGTTAAACGTGGACATTACCAATTTCCATCTCAGAAGATCGTGTTTTCACTATTCATCGTATTTGATGTTCTGTGTTTCAGTTACCGACCTTACTTATCTCATCATTCGACATTATTTCAATATCACCGATCATCGTGCTGTTTTATCTCCTCGTTAATAGCTCTAGTGAAATCTGTTTTCAAGTCACTGTAGAATGTGAATATAAAATACTGTTCCGCGGTTCTATTTTGTTTAAAATGTCTCATTTCTACTGTAACAGCACCTGTTCATGAATAAAAGCTTTAAATTTTCATATGTTGCACTTAGTCCCTTTTTTCGTTTAAAAGTCCAATCAATTCGCCATTCCAACTCCTAGCCCAGTTCAAATTTTCCCGAAGCAGTCCGTTTCTGTGCTGTCATTGTCTACACCATCATTGTAAACACCATCACTATGATTACAATCCAAACCCATTAATTACTCACACTCACCTTCCCTTCAGACCCCGAGACGAGGCAGTAGAACTGCCTCTTCAGACCAGTATGAGCAACTCAAGAAGCTACACGAACAGGTACACGTCTGTCCCTTATATTTTGCAAATCTCAGAGCGTCAGTAGATGGATCAATTCTCATAATACGTCGGGCACTATCAGCTCAGCTCTCAAAGTGAAATGGTATTATTTTCAGAGCGAGAAAGATCGAAAAGAACTCGCTGAGAAAGTGAAATCAGCCGAACAGGAAAAACTGACGTTTGAAGAGAGACTTACCGAAGTTGCCGAAGTGAGTAGTACAGTTAAAACTGGAATTATGGCTCAATGTTAAAATTAATCGAGTAGTTGTGTTTACATCAGATAGAAATATTCATAAACAACGTTGGGTTGAATAAATTTTAATAACGCTTTTATGAATTGAAGATTACAATAAATTTTGTCTATATCAGCATTTATTCTAAATCTAATGTCCCTCAGACTGCGAACAAAGAGAAAAATGAGCTGAACAATATGATAGATGAGCTCAAAACCGAGATCCTGGCTCTGAAAAACAACAAATCTTCCGAGGTTTGTATCTTTCAGAATCCAACTGTGACATCCAGAATTTACTCATCAAATGAAAGTTTCTTTTTCTTGTTCGTTTCATAATTCATGCGACTCTTGAAAAAGGGAAATTTGCGTATCTCAACGCATCCCCTCCGGGGTTATCCCCCTTCTCACTGTGGTACCCCTTCCGAGGTTGAAAGGCTGCAGGAAGAGATCACTACCCTAGAAAACGAGCTCGCCTCCTCCCTCGACAAGATGACAGACTACGAGACAGCCTCCCTCCACAACGACCACTCCACCGAACTAGCCATGGGTCGGGATCAGATCACCGAACTGCAGAACGAACTGTCCGCTAGCCGGGATCAGATAGACACCCTGCAGGCCCAGCTCCGCAACGTGCAGTCCTCTGGAGCTGTGGACGTGACGAGGATATCTGATCTGGAGAAGCAGCTAGCAGAGGCGCTGCAGCTGGTGGACAAGGGACGAGATCAGGCGGAGGAGAAGAGGAGAAGTGTGGACGAGCTGACGGATCAGTTGTTAGAGTCGCAAGGGAAGGTCGTCCAGTTAGAGAAGCAAGTTAAGGAAACACAAGCAAATATTTCATTACTGGAGAATCAGTCGGAGAGTTCTGTGGCTGCGAGTAAGGAAGCGTCAGTCAGGCTGCAAGGCGAGTTGGAGTCTGCCAGACAACAGATTACTGATCTCAATTCGGAGATGACATCAATGCGCAGTGCTCACGAGACATACGTTGTTTCGAGTGATCTGAAGCTCTCCGGATACAAAGACAAGTTATCAGACCGAGACCAAACCATCTCCGACTTGAAATCAGAGCTCTCAGCCGTAGCGAGCAGTGCGGCAGCAGACAAACTGAACCTGGAGGCCCAGCTGGAGGATTTCACCAACAAAGCAAGCCGATTGGCTGAGCAGACATCACGTGATGCCGCACGTATCTCTGATCTGGAGAACCTGGTGTCCTCAACGGAGACTGACGGGAACTCGCAGCTGATCAAAGCTCAGAAGAAGATATCGGAGCTTGAGGGTGTGCTGAAGGAGCGTGAGATAGCTAGCAATGATGAGATGAAGGCAGTGCATGACACAGTTACTGAGTTGAAGGTGCAGCTGAGTATGGATAAACAGAAGTCCACTGACATGCTGGAGCAAGCTAACAAGAAAACCAAGGATCTCCAAGTGGCTCTGGATCAGATGACCATGGAAAGGTCGATGGAGCAGACCAGAACTGAGAAGGAAATAGGGGAGCTCCATCTCCAGTTAGCGGAGACAGACAAACTCCGGTCAGACAACACCACTCAGAGAGCTACCATCGAATCTCTGGAAAACCAGCTGTCAGATTCCCAGACTAAATGTAGAGAATTGGAAGGTACCATCGCTTCCCTGACCTCTGACTTGGAATCAGCACAGGCTGAGCTAGAGAACGCTGAGACTGGTCAGCGTACCACCATCAGATCCCTGGAAACGAAGCTGGCAGCAGCTCAGGATGACATGTCAGTGCAGCTAGTGGAGGCTGCGCGGCGTGAGGCTGAGAAGGAGGCTCAGATCACAGGGCTCCAGGATCAGGTGTCAGAGTTGGAGGAGGAGCTGAGCAGCAAAGTCAGGGAGGGGGAGGAGAGAGTGGAGCAGTTACAACGACAACTGGAAGAGGTGAGTGAGGGGGTGTCAGGGGCGCCACATCATGTCCGTGATGTCATGTCGTGCCTGTGACGTCATTTTGACAGTGGGATTTTGTCAGAAAAATACTTAAGCTTGGCTCCAGCATAAATTGCCTGATAGAACGTACACCAATTGATTCGTCCTCGAGCACTCTTTGAATCTTGAATTCTATCGAAAGCCTCTGTTAAATATTTATAATGGTTTTATTCTCTAGATTGACACGGTTTTAATCAAATGGGAGCCTATTCTTTTTGAATAGGCTGTGTGCCCCTGGCGGACACGATTGATCTACTTTTAGTTGAAGGTAGAGGCTTTAGGTAAATGCTGGGGCCGTTGAATATGTGACTAATTACAGCTCAATAATGCATGATTTATGCTAGTTGATATTATGTTACTTAAATAATCCAAAAAACTGTTTAATATCTGATGTCAAAGCACAGGGTAGCATGAAATTAATATTCTTCAACTTACATCTTTTGTTTGTAATTAAGTGTTTGTGATTCATGGATAATTGTTATTATGCCCTTGCAATTCTCATTTTAACGTTCATGACAGAATGTTAATGTACTTGTAGCACGACCCATTAAATGACCCTAATTACCAATGTTTTTTTTTTATTTATCTGTTGTCAGATCATTCACTGTTCATGATCATTGGCCATGATGAGGGCCGATCCAGAAAGGAGCTCTTAAAAATCAGCCATTTTTCTTAGCACCATTTTACTCTTGACGCTCCTTTACTTTTAAAATCACAATGAACTAAGGAATGGGCAAATTTAATCTTAACACCTCTTAAGTTTTCAATCCTGACACCACTTTAAACCGGCTAAAATTCATATTTTCTGGTACTAAGATTTACGAAAGTTACGTTTTGTAGGTCGTCATTTTCAAAAGCCTACTTAGTTCTAAATACACACTACCCCGGACCCCCTGCAGTACCTCATTCTGAAAACACATACGTACGCAAGTGATAAGCTCACTTCCGGATTTACCGTTAGTGGTACCTTCTATCTGTTTTCATGAATTGTACCGCCCTTTCTGCTACGAACTTCAAGAAACCGCTTGTTTCAAGCAACACAGCCCCCAAAATGTTACCTTGCCACACGTGACACGTCAAGCAACCTTCCTCCCGGATTTGTAACCTTATCACACGTCATGCAACCTTCTTCCCCGATTTGTAAATTTCCACACTTCAAGCAGCCTTTACTCTAGCCTGATACTGTCACCTTGCCACACTTCAAGCAACCTTTCCCTGACTTTTATATCCTGGCCACATTTCAAGCAACCTTTTCATCTCATTTTAACCCCAAAACACTCTAACCAACCTCTCTCCTTGATTTGTAACACTACCACAATTCAAGCGACTTCAAGCAACCCCTGCCCCTCATTTGTAATATTACCACACTTCAAGCAACCTTCCCCCTAATCTATAAACTGAAACCACACTCCAAGCAACCTCTTCCTCCAGAAAGCGGGACACTCTGGAGCCATGAAGTCTGAGGTGGCCTCGCTGAAGAGCGAGGTGAAGGAACTGCGGAGTCAGGTGGAGGAGTCAGCGTCTCAGATCAGGGAATTAGCTGAGGAATGTGATCAGAAGGTGCGTGTCCGATTATTAAATTGCGGAATATATCCGAAATTTGCCTCGTTTTTATAATTGAAAATTTCCCCAATTTTACTTATTTTGAAGCTAAAAATGCAGATATTGGCTGCGTTACGATTACAGTTGACAGATTCTGTAAATATTTAAATTTGTTACATCCGATTGGCGTAAGCTGGCTCAAATTTTGTTCGATTAAATTGATATGCTGTGTTTATAACTGAAATTTGAAAAAAAAAAGCTTGCTCAACAATAATTGCTGCCGCCCCTTGTAAATAATCAATCATGGCTGTTATTGCTGTACATGATATTGCACAAAATATTGTATCCAATATCCATGAAGTGTTAATTTTATTCAATTTCATTTCCGTCAGCGATCGGTATTTATTTTTTTGGCTAAGTAGGAAAGACAGAATGTTTTAACCTGAATGACATTGTAAAATTTGAATTTTGAAATAATAAAAAATCTCCATGTTCCCTCTTCAACTAATCCGGCAGTCTTGAACAATACCGACACCACTCCTCCTTACCAACTACCGTCATTTCTCCCAATTAACTTCCATTTCTCAGGACGGTGAATTAGAGGAAAGTAAAGGTACAGTAGAGCAGTTAGAAACACAGATCAGGCAAGTGACTGAGGAAAAGGACTGTTTATCTCGTGACTTGAGCAGAGTTTCAGCTGAACTGGGCGAGCTGAAAGTCAGAACTAACAGGGTAAGCGGACAGTTAAAAATCTGTTTAATTATAAATCCAATGTGTTTCATGGAAGAGAAATTTGCTTGAAATGTGACGATTGTGCCTTGTTTGATTTGATGTTTGGTGTAATATAACGTGAATCTACCTATTCTAGATTCAATCTAAATCAAATGATATGGAAACGTGTATGGAAGTGGTAATGCTGCACATGATGTTCATCTCTACAATTATATACATTTTGTACAATTTCTTATCAGAAAATTGATTCGATCTTTCCTGCACGTTTCAAAAAGCCAATTACTTTTCATTTTGTATTATTTTTATAATCCGGTTATTATAATCCGCCAAACTGTTCCGAATGCTAGCGTCGTGTTTTAATCACATTGTGTGTTGTCAAAGGCAAGCTATCCATGATTATAATTCACCTGATCTCAGGCTACATTTTATGGTAATTCTCCTCATGCATTTTTTGTCCATAAAAGTTATGATACATCCACTGGTTATGAATCTTGTATCATCTTATCAAGTGTGATAAATGAATTATAGCACCGTCCCATTCGAATGATCCTCATTTCACATGTTATCATGGCAGTTACTCAGTTCGTAACCGGAATATAAAGTCTCTCCCTGGAAAGCTGTTACGTTACACCTCATGTCTTTCAGCAAACTGACGAGGAGATGGAGAATCTGCACAAACAGATTGCTAACTTGTCCGAGGAAAACGAGTCCATGAAACACTCCTTCGCTGAGAAGGTAGAAGTTTTGGAAACTATGCCAGTTCTATGTCTCTTCTATGCCTGTAGTGTTTATGTTACTCGCCTATTCATCTATGTATAACCAGCCCCTGTATTATATCCCCTCTCATTTCCATTAACTAAGCTTTTAACCCATTTCACTCCTCAGAACTCAGTCTTTTATCACCTCTTAATCTTCATAACTCAGCATTTACCACTCTTACTCCTCAGAACTCAGCATTTACCATTCCTTTGTTCAGAACTCAGCATTTACCACTCTCACTCTTCAGAACTCAGCATTTACCACTCCTACTCCTTAGAACTCAGCATTTGAAGAGCTCAGTGCTGAGGTGTCCACTCTGCGTGAGATTAGCGAGACAGCCTTCACAGAACTGAAGAAGAACGAGCAACAGTTCACAACGTCCGTCAAGAAACTCAAGACAACTGAAAACCAGCTGTGAGTCTCTGATTTTATATTTGCTGTATCTTTATTTTGTATCTAGTGTATCTATATGACAGTTTTGCTGTGTTTGTGTTGACTGAGATTGGCATTCTGATTAGACCGGTCTCAATCCAATTTTAATGAGACTCTGTCTCGGACGGCTTTTATTCAACGTCTTTATTCGTTTGAGACTCCTATCTGGAATGACACGGAACATTCCATTGAACCTTCCCATCTCAGGGACGAGGCTCTGTCCAAAGTGAAGGAACTGCAAACCAAGATAAACGACCTAGAGGAGGAGTTGGTCCGGGAGAGGAAGCAGGGCTAACGAGTTGGAAGCGGCCCTCAACTCGCCCCCAGTCATGTCCTTTGAAAACTTGGACAACCTCAGCAACATCTCCTCCTCCCCTCCTCCCGTACCCAGCTACGTGCCTGACAGGATCTTCTGTGACAACTGTGATGTGTTCGATGAACATGACACTGACAACTGCCCTATTGGTAAGATTAATAAATAGCTAAATGTTGGATGTCATGGGTGTCAATTATTATCAATTCACAGTTTTTAGGCATATTGTCAATGTTTACATGTTATCGAACCATGTTGCAAGATTCTCTGTCGGCATTCCAATAACATATCATGATGTAACTTATAATTTAGAGTTTGAATATTGGGATGAATCAGATGACATCAGTAAGTCGTGTGAAGAACATTCTTGCTAAATCACAGCAGTTACTAAATTGCTGTATTTTGCTGATCTTCCTAACTCCCAAGTTCCCAGCACTTATTGCACTGTGCTAAAATCCTTACTATTTGATCAACTCGCTAGTCCCTTCTTATAATGCAGTTGCAACGGACATTGTACTAGCATTCTGCCGTGACCTTACAATTTTGTTTACATACACGGCCGTGTTGTTTTCGCGCGTGCTGCATACGTATAACCATCACTGATGGAGTTACGAAACCAGAGATGGAGTTATATAAACACGCGCGAAAGTCTCTCTCTGAAAACTCCATCAGTAGATTTCAAAAGTCCATCAGTAGATTTCGAAAGTCCATCTCTAGATTTATATTCGGATTCTGACACGCTGAGTTACCGAATGTTGCATAACTTAATTAAACATGATTACACTGTTTATTTACCCTGTTTATTTACCATGTTTATTTACCCTGTTTAGTGTTTATTTACCTTTATTTACCCTGTTTTACCTGACCCGTTTACTGTATTTAGCAAATGTACACATGCACAAAAACGAACACCAAATACCAATCAACACAACACATTGTAATTACTGTGTACATTTGCAAACCGTTATATGTTAGACAAGTATGTCACGTGACGTCTGCTCGTAACACAGGTATAGAATGGAATGTGGCTGCTATACATTTTTGAGAGTAATTGCAATTGCAAATGTCGATGTACACCGTCTATGAGTGGTACCTAATTCTTTCGTTCTCAATTTTGATATTGTACATTTTGTTTGGTCGGTCCTTCAGTGTTCACATTCCGATGTATTGGTCTGTGCTGATGATTTACACATTACCAATCATGTTGTACTTGTACAATTATAATTCAAATGTGAATGGATTCTTGAGAACGTGAGAAAGTGTGTGTATTGAAATTATTGAATATTCACTTCGTGATTGTATCTTTTCGATTTGTTTGTACCGTTGAATTTGCAAAAGTTTATGGAAATGAACGTTTTGATGGAATCTATGTTCTTATGCTGATTTGCCTCTTCAAAAAGCTTCAAAATACTCAAGTCAATGCACAAATATGAAGCATAATATAAATAATTCATAAGGTGTCCTGCTAGGGTCTAAATCTGTCAAATTAAACTTACTTCGAATCGGCCCGTGTATATACTATAACCACGCGCCAGAGAGAGACTTTTGATCTTCACATATAGCACTCACTGGCGTTCGTACTATATGAGCAATTAGACACTCACTGCGTTCGCGCCTACTTGTAATTCACCACGCTGCGCGTGGCGAATTGCAAAAGTCTCTCTAGTCGCGTGGTTATATAAGGGGTTATTCATAAAAGTAATCCGGTGAGTATATACTCGATTTCTAAGCCAAAATCCGGTTTTCTTATTCATAAAACCGGTAATCCGTGAGTCTGAGACGGCCGTGAGTCTTGACTCGTGAGTTTTGACTTACCATCAATTTTGGCTTCAATTTTCGGATCAGTGGCTCACGGTTCTGGATTACTGGCTTAGAATCATGGATCACCGGCTCAAAACTTTGGATCACTGGATCTGAGTCTCAGATTTCTGACTTATGAGTCTCGGATCATCGGATAACACTGGATTACGAGCGGCTCAGACTCAAAACGGAGTAATTCATAAAGTGAGCATATTCTCAAAATTCTGAGCCGACGGGTAGTGCCAGGATTTTTTGGATTACTTATGGATTACTGATGCAAATTAACGTAAAAATAGCAGAGAAAAAGATGTCATGAATCTCAAGTACCGTAAGATAATCGATGAAATGGTAAATTTAGTGTTCAGGCAGAAAACTCTATTCATAACACAGTTGAAATTCGTATTTTACAAAGACATAAAACACAATTTATGCACATTTCATCTATATCATTGTCCTAACGGCAACGCTTCAAACGCTCAAACAGTTAAACACACTATAAAAGGACTGAAAGTAAAATCAAAACGCATAGTGAAACATGGTGACAGCGCAATGAAACACCCAACCGTATATAAATTCCTTATCTCTGTTTCTTAACTCCACCGTATGTATTCGACCATAGACTTGTGTGCCTCAACGAATTTTCATTGAAGGTCAGTGGTCACGTGTGCGCGTCACGTGACTGCGCTGAACCAATAGCAGAGAAGGAGATAATTCAAACAAGTAACCGTAGTTTATCTTCGTTTCCACTTTACATCACGTTCGTTTCAATCACGATTGTTTTCGCAGTTTTTATATACGGTACATAAACGGTATATACGGTTACACAAGGTAAAATGGAGATAAGGAACACTATCGTATATAAGTGGCGCCACTCAGACGCGGTTGATTACTCCATCCGTGTGTTACCATGGTTGTTTTGTGTCCTGGTTTATTTCTGATTTAGCGATCGAAATATGTGTTTCATTTCTTTTGCAACCTTGTTTATCTTTCGGTAGTTCTAATTTAAGAATTAAGATCGGGATTAAGATAGTGCATAGAAGCATATTACCGAAATCTTGCGACCCATGTTAGCCCTAGAGCACTAACGTTCACTTTCAGGCCTTAAATTATTATTAAAAATCATAGAATCCTTTTAAGCATGAATTACTGGAATGATATTACATAAATACATATGATTTAACCTTGCATGGTTACACGTATAATCGTTCATTTTATATTGCTTTTTGTAACCCTGAGATATGGACTGATCGGACTACAGCACTTCTGTACTGTAGTTCATAGATTAAAATAATTCCCGTATAGATTCCCGTCAGTGACGTGGCGACCAGAGGTTATGCAGACTATGCATTGCATACCCTGAAAGAGTCCCTTGCATAGTACATGGCATTTTTCATAATATATAATTTGAGCTTTTGTGTCAGTTGTTTAGCAAATGCTTGGTAGTAGCGTACTTCGTTTTTGTTTTTGACAGTATCAAACTTTCATAGATATTTGAGTCCTGCATACCCGTTGAAGTGATCTATGTTTGCTCCATCCGTACTATTTAGACCTCAACTTTCACATTTGATCATCTTACTTCTGAATTTATTTGTTGGATTGACCTTTACACGATGATGATGTCACATTTTAGTATTTTAGCTTTTACGGAATTACTCGTTTCGATCATGCAGTTATCTAACAGGCTTATTAGTTTATTGTTACTTTTAGTGAGCCGGCACTGAGCCGTACCGCAAATGATCCAAAAAAATTGAGTCCCCAGCTTTCCAGACTTAAAATAGGAGCCAAAATGTGTAATCCACGGAGTCAAGACTCAAATTCCCGTAATCCGAAACTCAATGCGCGGCAGGCCGAGACTCAATGCGCGGCAAGCCGAGACTCATAATCCAGTAATCCGGTACTTAAGTCGGTGATCCATAGGACTGAGCCAATGAGCCATTATTATGAGCCAATGATCCGAGACTCGCTGAAATCCAAGCCATGAGCCAGAGACTCACGGCTTGGATCGTGTTTATGAATACAAAATTTTTGACTTACTTTTTTGAGTCTCGGATTTGAGTCTCTGGCTTAAGTCTCAGTCTCATTCTTATGAATAACCCCTAAGGTCTATATTCAATGTAAATATGTGGCTTCGTCAAATATTGGATTTCGTATTCAAAAGCTATCCATATTGCCAAATATTTCGCATATATATGTGTACACTGTACACTATGCTATTTTCCTCCTGACTCGATATACTTAGCAGTTAGCTCAACTTACAGCAGCCTCTAAAGTTCGAGTAGATTCTGAGACAACTTATTGTCCCCTTCATAAGCTATATTATATTTTCTAAGGGTATTCTATCTCATTAGCTGTTGTGAGTTGCAACTTGCATTGGGACCTTCCTTCAAGTTCCCCTAGAGTCAAAGTAAGCGCATTCCCATGACTACTGAGGAAGTAAAGAGTAAATATACTCATAAGATCCCAAAGCAACTCCAATCTCCATTATCTTCATTCATTAAGCAACCCCTTTTCTCAAAGCAACAGTTGCTTAGCGTCCCCATTTCTCCCAAAGCAACCCTAAAACGAAGCAACCTCAGGTACCAGTCCGGGAGGTGTGAGGCACGGAGGAACTCGTGGCTTGTCTGGGAGACCCTACTGTACTGTATGCGAAAGTGAGTACTGTTTTAGATTTCCACCAACTTTCATCCTATATTACATAGATTCTGGACCACTCTGAATCTTATCCTTCACTCAATTCTAAATGAAATTTCTCTTAGATTGCAACATTTCAACCCATCTTGTGTTTCAGTGTTTGGACACACTGCTGATGAATGTGAGGACGATATGACTTTCTAGCGGATCGCTTTACAAACCAACGTTAAACTTGGAACTTGCCACACCCACGCAACGCGCAATAAACTTAAAGCGGATCGCTGCTATCAGTTCAGTTTGGGAGATACACGTGGTGTCTCGACTTTTTGCGGTGTAGCGTTTTGCGGCGCGCTTAGGTACTTTTTTGCGGCGCGTGGTTTCGCGCAAACATGCTTTACTATCTTTTCCATAGAAAATCATTTGTGCGCTCGCACGCGCCGCAAAAAGTACCGAAGCGTGTCGCCTCAAACAGTCGCGGCACCACGGTTACACATACCTTGTTTTATAGCTATGAGCGGGGTTTATACGAACTTTCCTATTATTTGCATTAATATGGCGTGCTAACCTTTATTTATTGAAATTTCATTTTTGCATGTAAACTACTTTAAATTCAAAATGTAGCAGTTTGAGAAAATAACTTTTCTTGCCTTTCAAATCATTGCTTGAATGCTTATACATTGTGGTATAAACTATAAACAAACTTATACTCTAAATATTTTGGTTTATATGTATTGAATTTTTAAATGATTTTAACCACACAAAATGCGTGAAGCATCAAAAGGGATCACTCCTTAATTCAGAATAAACTTTATGTATAAAGAGTTTATTATTGTTCAATTTCTTGATGTAGAAAAATGGTTTTCAATCACATGTATGAAAATTATGTATAAATGTATTTTGATTTTGTACATATATATCATATGCAGTAAATTATTTCATTAAAAACTTGTTTATTTCTAGCATTTTAAAATTGATGATATCGGTAATCAGTAATACTGTTAGTATAACATGACCAGTTCGAACTGCAATTTGGGCGTGTTTTGTGTAAGCGGCGTATACATAAATAACATGTCTGCACGCCGCGCAAACTACCGCGGACGCCGCCCACACTAAACGCAATTGCAGCCCGAACTGTCACTGTTAAAATAATGCGGAATAGGTGGTGTTTTTTGTCATCGATTCTCATCGACAGCCTAGCCGCTTCGCTCTTGTTCTGTACACAGTAGGTCAGATAATTGCGTTTGTGCTTCCTCATGTCAAGGGAAGCGCGCGTCCGCCGATTGCTTCGACGGGCGATGTCCGTCCCTTTCTTCTGACTTGTTGTTGCCGAAGGCGCAAAGTGACGTCCAAATGTGGAGCGTTGCGCCGCGCGCGCGAGGGTAGGGTAACATCCTACGACCGATTGCTAAACACGTATATCCCTGTCTGTGTTGCGCGGCGCGCTTCCTCAGAAGCGCCGCGCGCGTTCGTAGGATGTTACCCTACCCTCGCGTCAGAAGAAAGGGACGGACATCGCCCGTCGACGCGCGCGTACACACGCCTATGCGGGCTTAGGAAGTCCGCCGACAACGCGGCGCTTCATTTCTTTTACATTTCAGTGCTGACCGTGATCTGATGTCTTCACCTGGTCTTTTTTCCTTCTGAGGCACGGCGGATTACGCCGCGCTTGGACCTGGGACATGGGTGCTTTTTAAATTTAAATAATATGCGTTATGTATTGTCGCGCCGCGCGCACTTTGCCTGGTGATACCACTACCAGGCTCGGCGGTCGACGGGCGATGTCCGTCCCTTTCTTCTGACTTGTTGTTGGACAAACAAGGCGCAAAGTGACGTCCAAATGTGGAACGTTGCGCCGCGCGCGCGAGGGTAGGGTAACATCCTACGAGCTCGGGGGCTCCATCATCGATAGACAACGCGCTCTTTAAATTGTCCATTGGCCCTTCCGAGCGTGGACCGAGCGACGCGACGCGTTCCTAAGCCCGCATCGGCATAAGTGTGTGTACGCGCCGCGCGCTTCCCTGG
This sequence comes from Beroe forskalii, assembly GCA_011033025.1. Lineage (NCBI taxonomy): Eukaryota > Metazoa > Ctenophora > Nuda > Beroida > Beroidae > Beroe > Beroe forskalii. The sequence goes on from WFMF01000214.1 coordinate 226,726, forward strand.
GGAAGCGCGCCGCGCGAGCCACACAGGGATATACGTGTTTAGCAACTATAAGCGCGCGCACTTAGGTCTTAGGTGTGACAAATGTTGACGATACCAGCGCGCGTACTTTTTCACTATATAATTATAAATTGTCAGACGTTGTCTGACCCCTTCGCCTTCGGTGGGCGCGCGCGCGAAGCGCGCGCGTCCGCCGAAAATTATAAAGAATCCGTGATGAAATTTCTTAAAGTCACGTATCACGTATTGTGAGAAAAATACGCGTACTTTTCTTCGTTGAGACGAATCAGAATATCAATAACCAACTTTATTACTTTTAGGGCGCTTGGATTTGTCCAATTTTTCAGCACATTTTGGCCGGAAGACAGATATGGCTCTCACTCTCAGATCTTCATTTTACGTTCGGTAAGCTAAAGAATGGTACCAAGGAGTTCGTTTCGTCAATCGAATCAGAAAAACCAACTTTTGTTTTAAGTCGCTTGGATTTACCAATTTTTCCGAAATTTTCTATTTAATTTTAAATGGTGTTTTTAATTTTAGCACATTTTGGCCAGAAGACAGATACGAGTATGATTGCCAGAGCTTCATTTTAGTGATTAACAAAGCAAAATGTTGAGGTTTTTTGATTTCATGAATTTCAAATATAGCAAAATTTTAAATTTAATTACATATTGACATTGACATGCAATACAATTCAGATTCAATTGTAAATTATGGTACTGATAAATGTAAAGGTATTCATCATCATGTCATATTATTATTATTATCAATCATAGTCAAATTAACGCACAGGTGTGAGATTTGATCCACTATAATTATAACTAGGAGTAGGTATAACTATATGGAATTGGATGAAGTTAAAATCCAAACATGTTCCCTAATCTAAATCTAATCTCTATTATTCTTATCTGTATAATCAACTTCGAGGCTTTATAATTATATCAGGTCACGATAATCAGTATAACTATAACTGTGGTTTCCAGACACAGCTTATTACGACGCGCTTGTGGGCTTTTGCGGCGATTGATAGCGCGCAAATGTGCTTTACAATGTTTAGCATAGAAAATTAAAGTGCATTTGCGCGCTGTAACGCGCCGCAAAAAAATACCCAAGCGCGTCGTTATAGTCTGGGCCTCAAAAAGTCGAGACCCCACGGTTAGTTACTTGATTTGCATTCCAAGTTTACCTGTCATTAACATTTAGTTTTACCATGAAATAAGCATCAGTCATCACCAACATAATCAACAGATCAAAGTAAGTCAAAGTGGTCATCACTAATCTACAAACCATTACTATCAGTATCTTTAACCAAAATAATATAATATCAATAACAACACAAAACTACAACGCAGCTTGTATTTACAACTTAACATCCATATGATAATGTACAGCATATTATATTCTAAGTTGACAGACCCAAAATAACAATAATTAAACTCGGTGTTCAATAAATAAAGAAAGTATTTAAAAACCCATTTTAAACAGCCGAGCAACATATTGGTAACTATTTCACGCTGCAGTAAAGCGAAAAATTATTTAAAACATCGTCAACTGATTTTCAATTGATTGCAATCAGTAAAGAGGGTTGCAAGCAATAATATGGACATAATAAAACATAATTACATGGTAGTAAATTGTCATTGTGTCAATTCAACAAACTAATTCATAAATATCAGCAATATTATCATTTAATACAGGTTCCAAAAAGACGTGAATGAATGTCAGCTTATCACTATCAGTAATAATAAACAAAATTTTTATCAGTGAAACTGAAACTACATATAAAACCAAGTAAAGTGCCAATGCCACTACATGCATGGCAGGAAATATCATTTTCGTAATAATTGAATCATTTAATGAGATATTCAGATATGCATAAACAAAATGATTAACTTAGTTGATAGCTCCATTATTCAGTTTATAACAAATTTTCAAAAGTTTGGAATCATCATTTTAAAGTTTTAACAATCAGTAATCAATTTAAGATGAATGCGTAAATATGAATAAGTACAACTAAAATCATCAATGATAGATAGTGCTAAAATTTCAGTAATTAAAAGAAAATCATTTTTTGAGAAAAAACTTTTTCATCACAATAAGCGTTTTGAAACGATTAACGTTAATTTGAAGTCGTTATTATAGCCTAGGATTATGCCTAAAGTATGCACACATCTGATGGCATTTAACCATTTCAGTGACATTCAACTTCCAGTTCAAAAAACCAGGTAAAATAATCCCAGGGAAAACATCATGCAACCCAACTATTGTCCCACTCACCTTAACCCCATCTACAGTCCCCATAGTGAGCAGTGAGACATGTCCCACTCAGCCTGTAGTCCTGTGTCTAGTGAGCAGTGAGACATGTCCCACTCAGCCTGTAGTCCTGTGTCTAGTGAGCAGTGAGACATGTCCCACTCAGCCTGTAGTCCCTGTGTCTAGTGAGCAGTGAGACATGACATGTCCCACTCAGCCTGTAGTCCCCTGTGTCTAGTGAGCAGTGAGACATGTCCCACTCAGCCTGTATTCCCTGTGTCGAGTGAGCAGTGAGGCATGTCCCACTCAGCCTGTAGTCCCTGTGTCTAGTGAGCAGTGAGACATGTCCCACTCAGCCTGTAGTCCCTGTGTCTAGTGAGCAGTGAGACATGTCCCACTCAGCCTGTAGTCCTGTGTCTAGTGAGCAGTGAGACATGTCCCACTCAGCCTGTAGTCCTGTGTCTAGTGAGCAGTGAGACATGTCCCACTCAGCCTGTAGTCCTGTGTCTAGTGAGCAGTGAGACATGTCCCACTCAGCCTGTAGTCCTGTGTCTAGTGAGCAGTGAGACATGTCCCACTCAGCCTGTAGTCCCTGTGTCTAGTGAGCAGTGAGACATGTCCCACTCAGCCTGTAGTCCTGTGTCTAGTGAGCAGTGAGACATGTCCCACTCAGCCTGTAGTCCCTGTGTCTAGTGAGCAGTGAGACATGTCCCACTCAGCCTGTAGTCCCTGTGTCTAGTGAGCAGTGAGACATGTCCCACTCAGCCTGTAGTCCCTGTGTCTAGTGAGCAGTGAGACATCAGCCCCACTCAGCCTGTAGTCCCTGTGTCTAGTGAGCAGTGAGACATGCCCCACTCAGCCTGAAGTCCCTGTGTCTAGTGAGCAGTGAGACATGTCCCACTCAGCCTGTAGTCCTGTGTCTAGTGAGCAGTGAGACATGTCCCACTCAGCCTGTAGTCCCTGTGTCTAGTGAGCAGTGAGACATGTCCCACTCAGCCTGTAGTCCTGTGTCTAGTGAGCAGTGAGACATGTCCCACTCAGCCTGTAGTCCCTGTGTCTAGTGAGCAGTGAGACATGTCCCAGCCTGTAGTCCCTGTGTCTAGTGAGCAGTGTGTCCCACTCAGCCTGTAGTCCTGTGTCTAGTGAGCAGTGAGACATGTCCACTCAGCCTGTAGTCCCTGTGTCTAGTGAGCAGTGAGACATGTCCCACTCAGCCTGTAGTCCCTGTGTCTAGTGAGCAGTGAGACATGTCCACTCAGCCTGTAGTCCTGTGTCTAGTGAGCAGTAAGACATGTCCCACTCAGCCTGTAGTCCCTGTGTCTAGTGAGCAGTGAGACATGTCCCACTCAGCCTGTAGTCCCTGTGTCTAGTGAGCAGTGAGACATGTAGTCCTTGTGTCTAGTCAGCCTGTAGTCCTGTGTCTAGTGAGCGGTGAGACATGTCCCACTCAGCCTGTAGTCCCTGTGTCTAGTGAGCAGTGAGACATGTCCCACTCAGCCTGTAGTCCCTGTGTCTAGTGAGCAGTGAGACATGTCCCACTCAGCCTGATGTGTGTCTAGTGAGCGTGAGACATGTCCTCAGCCTGTAGTCCCTGTGTCTAGTGAGCAGTGAGACATGCCCCACTCAGCCTGTAGTCCCTGAGAGCAGTGAGAAATGTCCCACTCAGCCTGTAGTCCCCAGTGAGCAGTGAGACATGTCCCACTCAGCCTGTAGTCCCTGTGTCTAGTGAGCAGTGAAACATGTCCCACTCAGCCTGTAGTCCTTGTGTCTAGAGAGCAGTGAGAAATGTCCCACTCAGCCTGTAGTCCCTGTGTCTAGTGAGCAGTGAGACATGTCCCACTCAGCCTATAATCCTGTGTCTAGTGAGCAGTGAGACATGTCCCACTCAGCCTGTAGTCCCTGTGTCTAGTGAGCAGTGAGACATGTCCCACTCAGCCTGTAGTCCCTCATGACTCAGTGAGCAGTATTTATGATGCCAAGTGTCCACTCAGCCATATCACGACATGACGTCACTCAATGACGTCACTGTAACGTTACTGATGTGTAATGTGACGTCACCGTTATCTCACTAACTCCTATGGCAATGTGCCAGCTTCCAAACATCGTTAGTTCGGTGGAGGACCCGTGTCTCAGACCAACGTTCAGTAGTCGTCACATTAGCACTGTGGGGCGTGGATTTGTTTAGTATGGGAGCTGAGGGGTAAGGGGGTTAAGACTGGGTGGAAGAGAAGAGTTTGCAGTTTTAGGCGGGCAGAATTGTTATTGGGGGTAATTATTGAGTTCGAACGACGGTAGGAAGTTCGAACTTTTCGAACTTCCGTCGTTTCGAAATTTTCCCGAAAGTTCGAATTTAGACTTGCTTTTCCACTCTTTACTCCTGGGAACCTGCCTTATATCTTTGATAGCGCTAGGTTAGCCATGCACCATTGACCACATGATATATCCAGTGGGGTAGATCTGGTGATGGGGACACTAGAAGAGGGACACTACAAGTACAACATGCAAGAGCACTCTTCCAAGGAGCACAGACAGCTTGGCCTTCTACCACCATCCGGGGCTGCTTCTTCCACTACCGGCAGGCAATCCTACGCCGCTTCTCTTCTGAGATTCCCTTCCAGAGCTGGAGGTTGCAGACTCCCCATCATTTGCTTTCCAGATCATCATTTCCTTTGCCTTGGACCTTGGGGACGATTTGATGGTGTTGGCTCCTGCACCTACTCTCCCTTCAGACCTGGAGGACTTCACTGAGTACTATGAGAGGACATGGATCGGCACCCTGGACGTCCTCCCTCTTCTCACCCTGGATGTGGAACCATCATGAGGCTGTCCTGCTGGTCTTCCTAGGAGCAGTAACCTGGCTGAGGCTCACTGGTCGATTGGTGGCTCCCCAACCCATCCATCTGGCACTTCCTGGACTGTCTCAAGCTGGAACAGGACATCACGGAGTGGAAGATGGTGAAGCAGATGAAGGAGTCCCTGAACCTCGCCAGGATGGACGATGCTCGCCTGCAAGCTCTCATCGAGGACTACGACAATGTGGAGGACAAGCTGGACTTCCTGCAGAGAGTTGGAACTCTGATGTCTGTGTGAATAATATTTTAATATTCTTTGTTTGTTATTCTTATGATAGAGTGCTGGGGATTTGAATATTTACTATTATATGGTACTATTATATTATGATATTAATACTTTATTTATGATTCACTTGTCTATTTGACTAATATATCACCGATTCAAGAGCTGATGAGGTTTCCCTTGTAAAGCTTCAGCTAAAGGTAAAAGCTGATGAGCTTTCCTTGATAAAGCAGTAGCTATAAGTAAAAACCTAAATGTATAAGAGCAATGAGCAATTGAACTTCCGTCGTTCGAACTTCTGTCATGTTTGGCGACGGGCTCAGAACTGCTCATTTTGCCCGCATGAGACTTCCGTCGGTTTGAGTTTGTCCCTTGGTCTCCGTCTCAAATCTCATGTTGGGTAAAAAGATCTCCCCAAGTTGGAAAGTGGAGTAGTCTGAAATTGGTGGATTCTATGATGTGTTTATGGGTCCATCAATATCTTGAATGTGTATAGTGTGTAATGTGTATTTATTCTTTTCTCGTACAGTACTTGACAAAACCGTACAGTGGGAATAATGCAGTCTTTACTCTTGTTTAGGAGATAGATCTAGTCAGTAAAGGTCACATTAAACGCCAATTAAATAATTAACAGACTAATCCAGATAATTATAGATTTAGAGGTCTCATACAGAGTCAATTTGAGGTTTAATTTTCCCGAAAATTTATTTAGGCAATCCACGGAGTCATTGCATTATATCTTTGATAGCCCAAATGGCACTTTACCTATGATAAGCCCCTAATAAACCTAACATGATCAGCCACGCAGTTCTCTTACTTCTATATATGAGTGTCAACTTAAGTCGTCATTTCATACTTGGCGATGTGATTTAATTGTTGGTAGAATGTACTATGTACTATGTACTATGTACTATGTACAATGTACATTGTACATAATAATATTGATAAGAGGTATCTATACCTGTTGGTAGACTGAACGAGTCTGGTATAGCAGACCACAGCAGCGTCAGCTCCCAGCATTTGTACGTGAGGGGCTATCATTGTGCAGTTCACCTTCGGCCTGTCTCGCTCTGTGGACGTGATATCAACGCGTTATTTAGGAAAGTTCTTATCTAGTGCTAGAAATAATAGCAGTGGAATACTTTTTGTGGGTCTAGGACATAAATTATGCAAATTTTGAAAATCCATTTGGCTCAATAATTAGCACGTGACCTTTAAGCTAGACATATGATTGGCTTACTAACTTGTGTTCTCGAACATGTAGCTGTGGAAGGAAGTCCCCTCCACGAGCTGTCCCTTAGTCTCCGGCTCAAAGCACGTCATGTTGGGTAACACCATCTCCCTGAAACAAACAGGTGCTCATTATCCCTAATGAGGAGGTTTAGGCTTCATGCCCACACGGGAAATAGGCACTTTACGTTGAGTCACTGGCATAGCCTCAACTAATGACAACGAATACGGAGTAAGTAGCCTATTTTTTGCGTGATCTCTGTGTTCAATGCTGAGTTGCAGCAGAATTAATGCTGGGCTCGCTGTTCGGATAAAAAGTTTACAAGATTTTGCAGCAGAATTAATGTTGGGTTCGCTGTTCGGATAAGTTTACAAGATTTGAGTGAACTCACTGGTAGGCGTCCAGGTCCCCCACGGAAATGTAGTACAGAAGGGAATGCACTTTAGAAAGGACGTCCTTCTTAGCCAGCACCACGGCCTCTGAAGAGATCATTGAACGTTACATTTCCTTGGATATGGTTAGTTGGAATCGCAGAGTCAGTGGCACGAATATCGTATTTGGTAAAGAGTTAGTGAAAAGTTAATCGTCTAATTCCTTACCATCCACGTCATCAAATAGAGGAGGCTGGCTGATTTGCACCACCTGAACAAAGAGGAGGTTATGTGCTGGCAAACAAAATGTTGGAAATTATCACATCATCAGAGCACAAGTGATGTGACCTCTGATTCTCAAGGCCCACCCATGATCCCATAGAGAACACAAAATATGATCAAAATATACTCAGTCAGTCAGTCATCTAAATCAACAGGTTAAGGAACATATTATAGTCATAGCACACACATAGCAAACACAATACACATAGCGTTATAAATATCAGAAAACCCAAAACACAGAAAAAATGAATGAAATTGGAGATAATCGTCAGAAAAGTTCGCAGACGAAAATTTTATATTGGATTGATTGATAAAATTAATTGAATTAACTTTTGCAGTAGCGAGCAATAACATCACCTGTTTCATTTGAACGCTTTTACCCCCTTCCATAATTCTGCCTCAAGGAATTAAACAATAATCTGAATCAGTTGCTTGTATCCAAAGGTTGCATTCAGAGTCAAATAATCCTGAATTTGCAAGAAAACAGGTAACACAAACGCTAGATAGCAGTGGAAAACAAGAAGCAGCCGGATCATCAATTAGCACACTGGTTTTATTCGTACGTGTAGTACACATAGCGAAAAAAAACATTTCTAGCTAACATATAGTGAAAGGTACATCATATAGTAGCATAGAAACACAAAGTACACTCGTTGCAAAGCACAAAAAGTATAGTAGCTGATGTTCCAAACACGAACACTAGGCGTATCGGAGTGATTGTTTTATCAGGGTTCAAAGTACTAAACTTCTGCCATCAAATCGCCTACTTTTCACGAGGATCAAATTGACGTAGCATTAACAAACGAGTAGCGGAGAGACACGCAAAATATGGAAGCAGAAACAAGAGTAGCAAGTATAGTGGAGTGGTAGCACATATAATACACGTAACATAAATAAGAGTAGTAAGCACACAAGTAGCACACACAGGAGTGGTTGCAAATATACAGGAGTGGGAGCAAACACTGGAGTGGTAGCAAACACAGGAGTGGTAGCAAACACAGGAGTGGTAGCAAACACAGGAGTGGTAGCAAACACAGGGTGGTAGCACATACACCACCTTAGACTGAGAATTGCCGAACTGCTGTGAGAAGAAGTTCATGGCGCTTCTGGTAGTGGCGACCACGGCCGGCGGAGCCTGCTCCACTTCCTAAGACGGAATATTGAAGAAACGGGGAATTGGGTTGGGAGAATGAAGTTTGAGGGAAAAGGAACCAAATCGGGGAGGAAGTTTAAAGAAACGATGACTTGGATTGAAAAAAGTTGAAGTGGGCAAGAAATATGGAATTGGAAAAAATAGGGAATGAGGGTTGATAGAAAATAGGAATAGGGGGAAAGGAGAATGGAAATAATTGCTAAATTGAGTAATTGTGGATAAATTTGGAAATGGAAGATTGCAGAAAACTGGAGAAGTCGCGGAATTGTAAAGGGCGGTGCAAAGGAACAGGGGGAATGACAAATAGTGACAAATGAAATTGAAAGTCACTGAAAATTCTCACATCGTTTAAAATGAATAGTTTTATTAAAAAGAAAATTCATGAAGGGAGATGTCGTGGATTATTTAAGGATGTGAATTAATTTGTCAACAATGTAGAAAGAGTGAAATCAAAGCGGTGGCTGGCCTTTCTAGGCAAATAAAGCCTAATAAAGCAATAACATTAATAAAATATACTCCTTGCCCGACTATTTCATGTGTCAGATCCTCAGATTTGACTTAAATCAAAGTCATTCATCACAGTACACAGTAGCTAATTCAGATTGTAATTCTCAACAGGCCATGGGTTTGACTCATGTGAATACACGGGCATTACAGGGCAAGGAAAGGCGCATGATGCCACTGCGATCTATTAGTGAGGTCTGGTAACAAACTCTGAGATAATGAATAGTATATATATATGAGCATATGTAATGATACTCTCTCGACTATCTGAGTGCAGCTCAGTATATTATACTTGACTGAAAACGGTAGGAAAACATCATGAGGGGAGAAAGCAACAACGGACCACCGAACACACACTCGAATAACTATGTAAGTATAACCAGTCATTAATCCCAGTTACTGCTAGCTCTAACCAGTGAAATGGACTGGAATACAGCTGCATATACTGGCTAGACGTTTGTCTCGCGAACATATTTTACATGTAATATATTAAAATGTTATATTTGAGTTCGGGGGGAAACCTACCTTGATGTCGGTAGATAACTGTCTGACCGCGGTCAACATACACAAAACTGTAAAATAGCTAATGCTCGTAAAGGAGGGAGGCTCGGCAAACCTCTAAACCAACTATACCCTTATACTCCATGACACCAACGACTACCCAAGCGAGCTCTCTCTCCCTTCCCCTCTTTCTCCTTTAACCATCATGTATAGAGTGCCTGGACCGGTATAATAGACTGGGAGAGGCTCGCGTCACTATCTGAGTCAAACACGGGTAATTGAAGCTAATTTACCGCCTGGTTTTGATGCCCGGACGTAGGTCATCCTCGGAGGACCTCTCGCTCTCTCCTTTCTTATACCACACACACTCACACAGATCGGATTTTAATGGCTACCGACATGGAGCTCCCCGTTATTTGGGAAGGCAATTTATAGGGTGATTGTCACGTGACGTGGCGCGCATCACGTGCACAAGTCACGTGACGTGGCGTGCATCACGTGTACATGTCACGTGATGTGGCGCGTCATACTCTCTTATTAACAAGGGGAGATAGAGGTCATGTGATTCGGAGAGTGCTTTACTCCGAATACAAATCAATAGTTACGAATCTGTAGCTACCAACCCGAAATTAAAATCATTGGCATAAACCGATAATTACACGCGGAATTCCCTGGACTACAACACAAGGATCACAAGGAGTTCTCTCCCTTAGCTATTTCAAACATAAGATAAAAACTAGAATGTGTCCCAGATAAAGAAACTAAACAGTATAAACGAGGCCACATGGCAAAACTTCAATTTCAAAACTCCTGTAGGAAATGAGGAGAATATGAAGACAAGAAAATTAATTGCACCGACTTCTTTCGAGAAATGAAGAGCATTTTTAAGAAATTGCATCCCGGTACAATGGTAGAGGAGTGACCTGTTCTATAGTTGTAACCTCCGAACCAGTGTACGAGCATGATTTTGTGCGTGTGCAGTACGTACAATAAATCATAAAGCTTTGTTTTATTAATACAAAATCCAAAGATTAACGCAAATTCATGATAGATTAATGGTATATAGCACGCGGTAGCAAGTATAGTTCTCTTGACGTAACAGCACTTTCTGTGACACCGTAACATGCATCGTGTGAATATAGCATGCGTCGAGGACGACAAATAGGCAGTTTGATGGCGTCAGTTTCCCATTCTTAATCCTGATAATGACGTCACTCTTAATTGCGTATTGCTCACTTCTAAATGGAGACAGAAAGTGGAGACAGAAAGTGGTTATCGTATGGATCGTCACGGATTATAACCGCCGAGGATGAATTACCTCCACAGCACTATACGGTGCAGGTCGCTATCAGTCATCGTGCAGAATAAGGCGTGGGATCAGCTATCCAATCAATATCCACCATTTAGTGATAAGGAGTGCAGGGCATCCAATCATTGCGCTCCATTGACTCGAAATAAAATCACAAAGAAAACGTAAACATTTGCTGAATTGACTTTATACGGTAAGATTCTCCAAGATGCAGTGCATTATCATTATTATCAGTATTGCCACAAAATGATCATAATCTATTGAGAGGTAAACTCCTAAGTGATTTGAAACAATAGCAACTTGAATTCACATGAATTCTACCCTTTTACTCTGTGCATTGGCTAAATTAATTAGAAAACAGTCATGCGTATCAATACAGATTTTGCAATTCTTCAGACAAAAACAATCATCCCTTAGGGGGAGCATGCAATATTTCAAATCATGAATTACTTTCACTGCTTCACTGATGCATAAAGAGAGGGTAAGAGAGAGAGTTAATCGTGACGACAATCGAGGGAACAATAGAATTATGTTGATATAACGTTAAGCGTGAGCTGTCACACGGTGCAAAACTGAGAGCGAAAAGTCAGGACACCGATACAGTAGGACAACGATTTTTTCAAGACACCGATATTCAGGACTCTCGTCACGTTTAAGAAGCTGACTTTTTAGTACCCGCGCCTCTCTTAGATGGTGCTTTACACAAAGTTTTACATTCAACGATTAACGAGCGACTACAGTGCAACAGGTTTAAGTTTTAATAACGATGGCGAATGAACTTCGTACCAAGAGAACCATCTGTTGTTAGCAAGAGCCCATCACCCACTCTCCAAGACAAAAACTGTATCAAGTTTCATTTAAATTATCGTTTATGTTTCGAAACTTTGCGATAAACAATGTTCAGACCATGTGAGATAGAAAGTGAAATGCCGAGTTCCAAGAATTCCCCCTATCGCCTATTGTTTTAAAAAAGCATTGACATAGGGTTAGAAATGGACAAGGTCTGAAAGTGCGCCGAAAATTTGTGCATATTATCTCTAATGATGAACCTAGCCAGATATAGATATGCGCCTGGCCAGTGGGCGCCAGCTGGGTAATTTTTCTAGTCATACTCGGCCAAAAAAGGCCTGGGGTGTCACCCAAATAAACCCAATTAGCAGTTTTCGCCAAACTCCGTGTCTTATTAAGATGATGAATTAAACCAAATTAGTTACAGTCATGGCAACTGAGAAGAGCAAAGCAAAAAATAATTTCGGATAACGAAGGGTCAACACATGAGCCATGATTAAGCTTGCTACGAACCTTCCAAATGAGATGAAAGGTACCGCACCCCAATCACCAAATCATTTGACAATGAATTGTCATTAAAACATGTCATACGCTGCAAGTCGCAAAATATACAAGGCGCTGCTTAAATCGAATACCCACTAAGTTGTTATTATACTTAGGGAATTCAAAAAGTAATTGCAGTAATTATTCGATTAGCGTGGCAATTATTTAATTAAGTATCTAATGGCTGAGATAATACTTTAAAAAGCGTGAATTCACCTAAAAATTGAGGAAAATGATAAAATGGTTCGATCAAGAAGTATTCAATCACCGGTAAAAAGCAGCAGAGGTTGGCACTCACAAAAACAACTGTCAGTAAATACAAACATTCAAGGACATTCAAATGTACATTCAAGGACAAATGATCAGGGCAATCATGTCCAACAATGACCTAGTTATACAGAAAATGTGGGTTAGGACGCTCTGTACATGCCTACACTAATTTATTAAACACAAGAAAAGAACGCGAGCTACCTACTTAAGGAGAATGAGGTCCTTTATTATACTTCCTTCAATTTTCGTCCAAGTACATAAACTGCGGGCTATTCAGAATTCTAATCATAAAAGTGAGTACGGTAAATTTATGTAAACTTCTCCACCAATTATGAAGGGAGTGCTCTGGAATATGAGCCAATCACGACCGGGGATCTTGCCGTGAAGTTGAAGTAAAAGAGAGAAGAAACAATTAAGGATCGGTGCAGTTCTCAATAAATGTATGCTCATAATTTATGAGTTTACTTAGCTATCACTAATATTGAACTGTACAAGGCACTGCATGTTGAAAAGCAACTTGATTTTTTAATGCAGTTGAAATAAAAGTTAGAGAAAACAATCAGCAAAAACATATTTTATGCTTTTAAATACTGCGGAATCAAAACATTCCCAATGAATTAGAAAAGTTTTTTCTTCATTATTGTTTACGAAAAAAGAAATAGGGTTTGACAGCAAATAAGGACCCCTACTTTGGTCAATCAACATTCTACAACCTCAGTTTATTTTCCCGAAGGATGTATCTGGTTTAGACCCGCAGACGAAGGGCGAGAGTCTAACTCTAAACCAATATGGACTCGATCAGTAAATAAACGATAAAAATTGTTTCAGCAACAATTTTCTAAAACACCTTTCACTTTGATAGCTATGCTGAGAACAGCATAGCCATGGGAGGCAGTTTGCACAGCGATCAAAGTGAGGAGGTATTGTTTAGTTGTTATAAATCATAATACTCTCGGGGTGTTACAATTGTTACATCTGATTGTTACACCCTGGAGCTTTAAACCAAATCACAGAGCGTACTGGGTAACGAATTTGTTACCTACTTGCATCATACAATAACCAGCTACCACTATCTTCTTGAAACCACAGCTAATAATAGCTGAGCTAACATGCATGTTGGGTATGTGACCAAAGCGCAGACTAGTTACCAGGGATCCATATATTCATCTTGGAGGCGTGTACAACTCATTATATTAAAGTGATAACGAGCAAGACCTTGATACATGCGCAACTCTCATCACTGTAACCAGCGCTTTGTTCACTGATCATCAAGGCTTTAGTACTGAACAAAGTACTGATTATAGTTCAGTAAATAATGAGCCTGGGGTACTGCAATAACGTTCACTTATATCGATCTTAAAAAGCCGCATTTTCTTTCGGGATCTAAAACTATTGATCGTGATCACTGAACCGGAAAACATGGTATTATGCAAACAACCGACTGTAGTTGATAATTAACTGCTCATTATATATTATCATCAAATACTCGCTCATTTTACGTAACCAGTGCTCTGTGCGCGCGGTGTTTTGCTGTTCTATGACCCGCTACCAACATACCCCGCGCAGGGGAAACATAGACGGCTCTACGTCTAAAACTCGTATTGTGAGACATGAAGATGACGTTATCAACTCACAATAACATTTGTACAGCGCACATACCCGAGTACTGGGCGTGTGTTCCGTAGTATTAGTTACGGAGTGAAGTGAGCAGAAAGCCGTGCTGTAAATCAGCCCTTTTATCTCATTATCTCAACCACTGAAGAAACACAGGCTCACCGGATAAAGTACAAGTGTTGCTAATATAGTGCGCACTTTCAGTGATTTGGTCAATGGTCCGTGGGGTTAGTAGCAATGAAGTGATGAGTCACCACTCACCAGTGGCGTTTAAAGTTAAAACGATTTCAAAGTTATATCGGCGGGCATCACTGAATACTGAGAACTCTTGGAGATAGTAAGAGTTGAGATAAAATCCAAGTGCATACGAAATAGAGATGACACAGGAGAGTTTCAAGAGAAGAGTAATTACAGAAACAGAGAGCTTCCAGAATTGGGTGATTGTTGTAGCTTCCAGAATTGGCTGATTACGAAATCACTACTCTGATAGCTGAGAAAAGACGAACACGGCAATTATGATGTCAATTGTTGAAACATACACATTAGACACACCCTCTTAGACACACCCTCTTAGCTACCTACTTATACTAAAATATGCAAATGAAACATATGAAATTCATAAATTCACATGGCTACAAAACATTCTCGCAATCCCAAAACAACAGAGGTGACGAAGGAGAGGGCTTTCAAGAATTACGAGGATGAGACCCGACTTTAAGTGCCCGTGATAGCAACAATTCCCTCTTTGATCCAAGATGAAGTGGTCTTAAACCAACATTCATCTCATTCCCTAACAATAAAAGGGATGTAAAACTGGGGTGTAAAACTTTAGTTACCCCGACCCCACCCCACCCACCCCATCATGACATCGCCACAAACAGCTCATATTTCTAAATATCTGACCTGCATCTTGACACTCATATCTTGATCTGGGGGCACCCACTCACCCCATCATGACATCGCTAAAAACAGACCAAATATCTAAATATCTGACCTGCATTTTGACACTCATATCCTGATCTGGGGGCACGTCTGCTACGGGAGGTTTGCTGTTGTTTGAGTTAGCGCTCGACTGAGACCGGAATCCTGCGGATTGGGGGTTGGTTAGGGTGGGATTTGAGATAAAGAGACTGTTCAATTACTGAAAGGCACTGTCTCAGTCAAGGGAATAACAGGGCATAACAGTGCGTAAGTTACCATTCAATTAACGGTCGGTTACCCGTAAGTTAACACTCACTCCAACAGCCAGTTAACAGTTGGTTTCCGTGTTAAATGACCGTTAACTGGCCGTCCGTTCAGTGACCAGTTGATTGATAACAGCCCAAAGTTATTCAACCGAATTTTCAAATTGTCATTTTGATGAATTCAGGTTTAATATGAACTCGAATTTACTCTCTTGATATTTCATTCAAATGCTGCCAGGACGAAAATGCAAATTTTGATAAATTCAGTAATCATTGGAAGTAGGACTGATCGGTATGATTGAGTAATTGGATATGGGAACGGACAATCTGGTGCAGCGCATAATTATCATTTTACTTTCGAAAGACACAGAGGAGCCATTAAATAGAATGTTCAATAAATAAGGAAATATGACAAAACTATACTGATGATAGCATGATAACGTTTGAAAAAACAGGGTTACATACTTTCGAACATTTCGAACATAGGTCGGTTAGAAGTGCGTACACAAACCACACGTAGACACTGGAATAACAAGCAGGTAACACTCGCCATTAGCTCTCCTAATTCAACCCGCTCAGGTCACGTGACCGATTATACGCCACGCCACGGGGTGGTCACGTGACTATGACATACCGTCCACGTGACATTACGCGCCGCGCACGTCATTCCGGTCAACTAAGTTTAACAATAGATTTAACGTAAGTCATTTGGTCTGCACGGGTGCTTGGATTCCGGGTCACGTGCGACGGAAATGAGAGTCACGTGACAAATATAATCACGTGATGCGCGCGCACGTGGAGCTATCAATCACGTGACCATGTTATCAAAACCATGAACTGGACTAACCTGTAAAATTCTTATTCGCTATGATCGCTGTCAGAACCGCCCCCTGCAAAAGGATTTCGGTTAGTTGTGACACACAGACAAAGAAACGAACAGGGGAAATGATATCAATTATGTAATGGAGGTTCGATAAGTGCCATAACATACATGCCAGAAGGGGAGGGAGGGGCAAGCCTCGGAGCCCTGATTGTATTGTAGTTCAGTAGTTGCCTTGTATATACACTAATTGGGTCATGCAAGAGATAGTAAAACGACATGCAATCTCGTCTTTATTATTTAGCGTCCTGGGGCTCTTCCATGAACACGTTTTTGTATTCTTAAGAACACTGTCACCTGATATTTTTGGGTAGTTACGAATACTCTCCAAAAATTTTGTCCATGAAACTCGGACCCTTGTTCGTAAGTGCATTGATTTACGAGTACTCTTGGACATTTACGAGTACTCCCTAGAACCCTTCGTAAGTGTGCGTGATTCACTGCTTTGGAGTCCGTGACCCCTCACGCAGTGTTCGTAAGTCAGAATTCACTCGTAAGTGTACTCGTAAAGTGTGCCAAGTTACGAAAAATCTTACGACCACTCGAGAGGGGTCTTACGAATACTCTTAGCTGCTCTCACTGAAATGAGCGTGTACCAACTCGTATATGACATTGAATAAATAAAGCTGAATTGTCGATTTTTTCGAATGGAAATAAATAAAAGCATCCTTTCAGACTGTTACACTCTTGTTTACATTCACTTGTCACTATCTAACGAATCTTCAAGTTCACTGATAGTGATTCATTTTGAGTATTTGGTAGATGCTTTCTTCTCCTTCCAATAAATTTTCAGTACTTATCAATCGATGACGTAATACAAGATTGATCTATCGAGCCACCGATGATTATTCACACGTATTCCATTATTGTGAGGCAAAGTAAGTATGGAGATTGGAGAAGGGAATAAAACTCCTTAGTCCTAGAAATGTACAGCATCGATCAAGCAGAAAACGACTTTATTGATCGTCTACGTAGCACAATCAAGTTAAAGGAAGCATGAAATCAAATTAAACAAAAAGTTGTACCCACCGAATTCATAATTTGTGCTTTATACCAAATCATTAATGACAATTTACCATCTCATCATGATGTGTACATAAATACGATTCAGTACTAAAGACTAGTGTCAAAAATGTCGGACGCACCTACTTCATATCCGTTTACTTTTAGGCCCTCGCCCTACGAGCTCGGGTTAAAACCGGATACATCCCTCTCGGGAAGTATCCCAAAATGGCCACGATAGGCCCGTGTCTATGTATTGCAATATGGCTATGAAAAAAACTCGATCAAATAGTCTGTAATTCAATTCAATTTAAAAGATACGGTAAATGAGAAAAGAGAATCTGAAAAAGGTATATGGGTAAACGGGTAAAGGTATTAGGTAAATAAAGAGGGTAAATATGGTACACACAACACTGAAGAAAAAGAGAACTCAAAGCAGCTTGACGCGGTTCCAAACAGCAAATTATACACAAACGAACACTGAAATAGGTAATGAAATCGCTACACTCAATTCATAGTACGGAACACTGAAACATTGATACAACAACAAGTTTCCATATAAGGAATAATGAGGTGCCAAGGTACGAGAGGAGGCATCCCGCTCTCAAATCCGCGTGAGAAATACCTACACCCTATTGGTTGGTGTTCATTACACGTGACATTGTCACATGTTTAGAGAGTATTCGTAAATCAATGTTCGTGGACAGTGCGCGTGATATTTCAGGATCATTCAAACAGGGTCCGAGTGTTTCATGGACACTTTTGGAGAGTATTCGTAAATCTGGTACTATGTTCGTAGGAGTTACGAGTACTCTTAGGCGATTATTTCATGGAAGAGCTCCTGAGGAAGTATGTACTGTGCTTCATGGGTAAGGAGAGTACCATGCAATGACTGCAGATGTTTATATGAATTACAGGCTAAATTACTGCACCAGCCTGGCTGAGTCATGAGACCTGACTACTTCATGAGAGTTAGGGGATAAGAATAAAGTGTCCCTTACTCCAGGAAACGTCAAATGATCATTGGAGACTGGTGTTGGAAGTGGTGCATTGACAATAGACACGATCTGGTGGCGAGATTAACGCCAATCATTAGCTCATGTAATCGTATATTTGTCAAATAAATTAAAATATATCGCGGACTCCTCCTTGACTCTTACAGAATTATTAGATGTACATGATATATTGTTTGTGGTCAATTATTAAATCGTTTAAGTGCGTCTAACTGGTTGCGGCGCGGAGCGTGCCCACTCAATGATCCGTAGAGCTCGATGTGATACGCACCCGCGCCCGAGCACCAGCTGCGTCATTAATACCGCAGTCTAAACCTTGATAATGACGTCACGCTGTTGCTGGAGTTATAGCGTATCCGGAGGTTTGACCTATTCTCAGAGATTAAAATCGGATAATTACCCAATACCAGCCTTCTTTTCATGAGAATTTCCCATCAATTTCCTATGTCAACTTCCAGGCATTAGCCAGCAGTGAAATAATGTGATCGAACCAAATAGTTGCGATTATAATAATTCCGCAGGTGGTGGTTAGCGTCAGTTGTCACAATGAAGCGGATAATGGACTTGGAAAGGCTGCCACCGAAATCTCCATTCAATTATTCGAATTCTCTTGAAGTATTAAATTAAAAGCTAGATTAAATGCCTTAATGCCAACTTTTCCTCCACACACTCTTCCAATTACCATTCTCATTACATCTCCATAATAAATGCCAGATGCCTTGATTCATGCCCCAAGGTAAGAACATACTTATCCTTATCCTGCTCAGATTCATCCTTATCCTGATACCTGATAACACGGCAGTTGGTATATTGGAGCAGGGAAACACTGTATATATTTGGACAATACGAATTTAAAGAGACCAACAACACCTAGTAACAGTCTGGAGATGTTACTGGTAACAGACATGTCTCCAAAGCAACCGAGAGGAATCGGGGAAATAATAAACAAATACCAGCCCAAACCTGTATTCTGGGGGCCCCAATTTTTCATAACATCCAGCAAAAACCCAGCGCAAAATTTAAACAATTAAAAGTCAATGACTTTCACCTGGGAAAAAAAAATTTGGATTCGATACCCAAAAGTTTTTTTTGACCTTTTAAAGGCATAAGATTCAAAATCTAAAAATTAAAGATAATTTTATCCCAACACAAAATTTTTTAGGGTTAACATTTTTTGGGATTCCCAAAAAAACCCTTTTATAACGAAAAAGGGTTTAAAAATTTTTCGATTTTTCTAAATTTCTTACGTAATTTGTGATGTGTTTAAAGTAAGGCATACAAACAAGTGTTGAGGTGGAGAGGGTTTTTAATTACGATTGATTTTGATTTTCCATAGAAAATTTCCAAAATTTCCCTTGGTCATTAAAAATAGTAGAAAATTAGCTGAAAAAAATTACAAAAGCAATGATGAAACCTCTTTTCAAAATTTGGGTTAGTGATCATCATTATTTCCACCCTTATGGGGTAAAAAATTCCCGGGGAAAAAAATAAAGGGGGTATTCAGAAAAATTGCCCAAAAACCCCCTTAATGATAAAACAAACCCCAAAGACCAATATATATTGCAACCAAGCTTCAAAAGTATATATTTTTCCCACCAAACGGCTAAATCATGCAATAATAAATCGATTTTCTAGTTAATAAATTACGACTAACCTGAACAGTATGCAATATAATTCACGAGAACGGTGACCCCGATTAAACGCAGGTTTCATATATTTGAGCGCAAAACGAATCTGCGGTGGTTACATTTTTAACGGAAAGACCCCCTATCCGAGCTACATTGGGCTTAATTACTGTTTAGTGTAGTAGGCGATGCCTTAACTCGGCAGCATTTCCTCCACCTGTGTTATCTCCCCCTTTTTTGCAGCATGGAAAGAAACTCCTCAAATGGGATGGAAATATTATTCTCTTCAAATATAAATGGGTTTTTTATCTGTAATATCCCCCAAACAGCTTTCCCCGAGGGGGGGGATAACGACCATTAACTGGGTCAGCATGTGGTGGGTTTTCAGAGTTTGGGGATTTTTCTGGCCCCAAAAGGCCTGACCAGTGACCACACCCAAAAGACCAATGACCATTAAACTCAATGAGGCTTAGATCAATGAAACATGGGCAGAATGCTATGCCCACAACCATTTTGATGTTGACTTCGAATTTCAAAAAATGATGCTGAATGTGGGAACAAGAATGCAATGCCGGGTAGAACGTGAGTAGACAATTAAAAAAGATTTAGAAAAGGGATTAAAGGGGTCGGGGTCCGAGGTAGACCCGGGTTTTTATTGCTTTTCATGGAGGTGAAACCAACCACTAAGTCTTTACCCATCAAAATATTGGTCTTGGCCAATTTATGAATTTTTTAAATCCGGGTTTTCAAGGATATATTCAAAAAATTTGGAGAAAATAATTTTCAAAGTTGATTTGGGGAAAAATTTTGAAGCTCGTGCGCCGCACTGTCATTAGAGGTTTAAAACCGGGTTTGAAATATTCCCTAATTCCCGGCCCAAGACCAAGAAAAAATATATTTAAATTTATAAAAAATTTAACAGGCGTTCTCGGGTTCCCCAACCGAAAAAAAACAAAAAGAAAAAAGAAAATTGGGGCCCCCGCCCTTAAGTTTTTAAACCCTGATTTTCCCCGCCCCTGAGTCCCTGGGGGGACATTCTAATTAAAAAGAGTATAGGCTAAAACCCTTTTTATTTTAGTGATTCTTTGTGTTCTCTGTCCGACCCCAGAGGTTCTTTTAATCCCACTAAATACTACCCGGGACGGAAACTCCAGGAAAAGTGAGGGCAGCCACCTGCACAATATATATCGTTAATGTGAAGTGTCCGTATCACAGAAATGAAATTTTAACAGGGGTTATTAAAACCCCTCCGTTCCAGGTTGGGGAAAATTTCCTTTTGCCCAAAATTCCCATTTCAACCCCATAATGACCTCATTCCCATCCACCTAACACATGCCAAATGTTGACCGGGATTTAAGTGTGTTTCGAAATCCGGGGGGATTGTTAAAGGGGGCCGCCTTTTCATTTTTTAAATACTTGGAGTCCCCACCACAATCTGACACCCACAGGACAAGGAAGAGAGGGTTTGGAAAGTTGGCAGTGGAAAAATTTCGTTATCAGGACAGAAATTTGCGAACCAATGCCCTCCAACCCCCTATCAACCCCATAGCGATACCAAAACACTAATCAATAAAAGGGGCCCTTTTTTAGCATTTTCCAAACCAATTTTTACATGGGCCAAGTCCAATTCAAGTTATTTAGCAGTTTTCCATAAGAATTGTTTTTTTACCTTACGTTTTAAAAACATTTTTTCCCGGCGTATGATGCCATTTTCATTTTCAACCTGAGCAATTTTGGGAAAACAAATTTTTTAAACTTTTTTTCAAATTTAAGGTTGGGGGTAAGAAACTCTGATGGGAAAGGAAAAAGAAAAGAAGTTCCAAAAACAGTCTCAATTTCTTTAAATTTTTTGTTTTTAAACAAAAAACTTGGTTTTTCAGATTAAATAACTTGGGGGATTTATTTACAATATTCAAAATTATAAGTGTTGTTGTGTTGTTATTAATAAAAACCAAATGAAATGGAAATCCCAGGAGAATTGTTCCAATATACGATTAATTCTTGCTTTGTTTTTTTAAAACAACCAAATAAAAAAGGAAACCCCCGGGGAATTCTTCCCGTACTCTGCCCAATAAATTTTTTAAAAAAAGTTGTTTGTAAAATTCCCCGCTAGTGTTGTTGTATGTTTTAATCTTATTTTTTGGGGATTACTAAAACTCTCTTTTACTTCTAACAGTTTTTAACTTTAATTTAAAAATAATCGTCCCCAAATTTTACGTAATTAGTAATTAAATATTACAACAGCAGAGGCAAGGGCCCCTTTTATATTGTTAAGGAAAATTACGACACTATTAGGGGTATCAAACTATTCCGTTTGTTTTAGGTAGTCTGTTGGATGAGTTCCCGTAACCCACTGGTTAAACGAACAGAGTAGCATAAGACAAGCTTAAGTCTTGGGAAAAAGGGTGAAAGAATTTTGATTATCAACCAAAATTATGCTTCCCCCTTTCCTTTTTTCTTTTCATTAAAAAATCAAGACGCCTTATCTTTTTGGCCTGTTGGCCCGGGAAATGCTGGGGTGAGCGGATCGCTCAATATACCAAAGAACCTCCCTTACCTTCCCCTTTCCAAAAATTTTTAACCATTTACCTCGACTGAACTAAATACTAGATGCTTTGCCCAAAAAACCAAAATTTTAGGGGATTTCAACCCAGAACTTTTTCCCCCCAAGTCCGTTGTAAAATTTCCAAAAACCCCAACGGTGGAATGGCCGATAAAGGTCAAAAAACAACCTCCAAAAAAACCAAAATAATAAAATTGGGGCTCTGGGCTTTGGGGGATTCCCCTTTTATCCGGTTTAAATTTTAAATTCAAAATGGGTAATTAGACTACTTTAATATTTAAACATAATTTTTTGGGGTTTTTGGAACATAATAAAGGGAAAAATCCATGCAAATACTAAACATGGGGACCTCAATTTTGGGTTATTTTTAAAAAAATCAAAAAAACCCAAAAAAAGGGAAAATGGGTTTAAAAATTGTAATAGGAAATAAACAATTCCTTTAAGAACCGGGAAGTATTCAAAAGTGAAACGGGATACCAAAAGTACTTTTAACATAATTCCCAAAAACTTTTATTTCATTATATTTGACTCTTGGGAGGCAATTTTTTAAAAAATTAAATATGGCGTGTATTTTGAAGAAGCTGAGGAGTAGGTTGAGACAAATTGGGTGGGGTCACTGAGGAAATTATTCGATTTAATCTCCCCAAAAATCGACAAAATGAATTGCCCATATTTAAACAAAATTCCCCAAGATTCAGCCCGCAAAACCGTATAATATTGGCGCAAAGGTTAATACACCCCGAAAGGTCGTATGGCCCCGGAAAGCTTAACCCAACTGTTTGGGGCAGGCACTGAAGACCCGTGATTATGCCAATTTAAATTTTCCCTTAAAATCTTTTTTACCAAAGGAGGGGGGCAAAAGGGGAAAAAATGCCAAAAGTAAAGGAAGGAAAAATGTAAAATTTATTGCAGGGGAGTATGCATGCGCGCATGCATAAATTATATGTTGTGTTATTTTAAAGGTGTAAAGTAAAAATTTAAAATGTGTATGTAGTGTATATGTATGTGTGTTGTTTGTATTGTATGGGGGGTAGTATTTTGTATGTTTTTTTGTTTTATGTAA
>WFMF01000214.1:250047-289800 GCA_011033025.1 Beroe forskalii
GGCAATTATGATGTCAATTGTTGAAACATACACATTAGACACCCTCTTAGACACACCTCTTCATTAGCTACTTATACTAAAATATGCAAATGAAACATATGAAATTCATAAATTCAAATGGCTACAAAACATTCTCGCAATCCCAAAACAACAGAGTTGACGAAGGTAGAGGGCTTTCAAGAATTACGAGGATGAGACCCAACTATATAAGTGCCCGTGATACCAACTATTCCCTCTTTGATCCAAGATGAAGTGGTCTTGAACCAACATTCATCTCATTCCCTAACAATAAAAGGGATGTAAAACTGGGGTGTAAAACTTTAGGTACCCCGTACCCCACCCACCCCACCTAACATCGCCACAAGGAGCTCGTATATCTAAATATCTGACCTGCATCTTGACACTCATATCTTGATCTGGGGGCACCCACTCACCCCATCATGACATCACTACAAACAGCTTATAAATCTAAAATATCTGACCTGCATTTTGACACTCATATCCTGATCTGGGGGCACGTCTGCTACGGGAGGTTTGCTGTTGTTTGAGTTAGCGCTCGACTGAGACCGGAATCCTGTGGGGTGGGGTAAAGTTAGGGTGGGATTTGAGATAAAGAGATTGTTCATGCGGAGTGGGTTTAGTTAGGGTGGGATTTGAGATAAAGAGAGTGTTCATGCGGAATGGGTTTAGTTAGGGTGGGATTGGAGATTAAGAGATTGCTCATTATGATGAGTACTGTTTCAGTCAATGGAACACTGATTCGGTCATGCA
Source organism: Beroe forskalii (assembly GCA_011033025.1). NCBI lineage: Eukaryota > Metazoa > Ctenophora > Nuda > Beroida > Beroidae > Beroe > Beroe forskalii. The sequence continues at coordinate 250,819 of WFMF01000214.1, forward strand.
AGAGATAGTGAAACGAAACCAATCTCATCTTCATAATTTAACGTTCGTCAGTTACCAGTGCGTACGTTACCATTCAATTAACGGTTTGTTACCCGTCAGTTAACACTCACTCTTACAGCCAGTTAACAGTTGGTTTCCGTGTTAAATGACCGTTAACTGGCCGTCCGTTCAGTGACCAGTTGATTGATAACAGCCCAAAGTTATTCAACCGAATTTTCAAATTGTCATTTCGATGAATTCAGGTTTAATATGGACTCAAATTTACTCTCTTGATATTTCATTCAAATGCTGCCAGGACGAAAATGCAAATTTTGATAAATTCAGTAATCATTGGAAGTAGGACTGATCGGTATGATTGAGTAATTGGATATGGGAACGGACAATCTGGTGCAGCGCATAATTATCATTTTACTTTCGAAAGACACACGGGGAGCCATTAAATAGAATGTTCAATAAATTAGGAAATATGACAAAACTATACTGATGATAGCATGATAAAGTCATTATAACGTTTGAAAAAACAGGGTTACATACTTTCGAACATTTCGAACATAGGTCGGTTAGAAGTGCGTACACAAACCACACGTAGACACTGGAATAACAAGCAGGTAACACTCGCCATTAGCTCTCCTAATTCAACCCGCTCAGAGCACGTGACCGATTATACGCCACGCCACGGGGTGGTCACGTGACTATGACATACCGCCCACGTGACATTACGCGCCGCGCACGTCATTCCGGTCAACTAAGTTTAACAATAGATTTAACGTAAGTCATTTGGTCTGCACGGGTGCTTGGATTCCGGGTCACGTGCAACGGAAATGACAGTCACGTGACAAATATAATCACGTGATGCGCGCGCACGTGGAGCTATTGATCACGTGACCATTTTATCAAAACCATGAACTGGACTAACCTGTAAAATTCTTATTCGCTATGATCGCTGTCAGAACCGCCCCCTGCAAAAGGATTTCGGTTAGTTGTGACACACAGACAAAGAAACGAACAGGGGAAATGATACCAATTATATAATGGAGGTTCGATAAGTGCCATAACATACAGGCCAGAAGGGGAGGGACTAGGGAGGGGCAAGCTTAGGAGCCCTGATTGTATTGTAGTTCAGTAGTTGCCTTGTATATACACTAATTGGGTCATGCAAGAGATAGTAAAACGACATGCAATCTCGTCTTTATTATTTAGCGTCCTGAGGAAGTATATACTGTGCTTCATGGATAAAGGAGAGTACCATGCAATGACTGATGTTTATATGAATTACAGGCTAAATTACTGCACCAGCCTGGCTGAGTCATGAGACCTGACTGCTTCATGAGAGTCAGGGGATTAGAATAAAGTGTCCCTAACTCCAGGAAACGTCAAATGGTCACTGGAGATTGGTGGTGGAAGTGGTTCTTTAACAATAGACACGATCTGGTGGCGAGATTAACGCCAATCATTAGCTCATGTAATCGTATATTTGTCAAATAAATTAAATATATCGCGGACCTACTTGACTCTTACAGAATTATTATTAATAGATGTACATGATATATTGTTTGTGGTCAATTATTAAATCGTTTAAGTGCGTCTAACTGGTTGCAGCGCAGAGCGTGCCCAGCCCACTCAATGATCCGTAGAGCTCGATGTGATACGCACCCGTGCCCGAGCAAATGCTGAGTCACTAATACTTCATTCTAAACCCTGATAATGACGTCACGCTGTTGCTTGAGTTATAGCGTGCTATGCTTCAGTGTATCCGGAGGTTTGAGCTATTCTCAGGGATTAAAATCGGATAATTACCCAATACCAGCCTTCCTTTCATGAGAATTTCCCATCAATTTCCCATGTCAACTTCTAGGCATTAGTCAGCGGTGAAATAATGTGATCGAACCAAATAGTTGCGATTATAATAATTCTGCAGTTGGCACTTGGTGGTTATAGCGTCAGTTGTCACAATGAATCGGATAATGGACTTGGAAAGGCTGCCACCGAAATCTCCATTCGATTATTCGAATTCTCTAAAGTATCAACTTTAAAGCTAGATTAAATGCCAACTTTTCCTCCACACACTATTCCAATTACCATTCTCAGTATATCTTCATAATACATGCCAGATGCCAAATACCTTGATTCATGCCCCACGGTAAGAACATACTTATCCTTATCCTGCTCAGATTTATCCTTATCCTGATACCCGATAACACGGCAGTTGGTATATAGGAGCAGGGAAACACTGTATATATTTGGACAATACGAATTTAAAGAGACCAACAACACCTAGTAACAGTCTGAGATAATTGGTAAATAACGACATGTCTCCGTGCTAAACGGAGAGAGGAATCGGGAAACACAACAAATACCCAGCCTCTGACATCCCCACTCTAAGAATCGCAATTTTCATAACATCCATCAATAAATCAGCGACAATTCAAGGCCAAGGTGACTTCCATTAACAGTATAAAATTTGATTCGAGACACCAAACAGTTATTTGACCTCTTAAGGCATAAGATTCAGAAATCGCGAAATTAAAGATAATTTATCGCAACACAATGAAATTATTTATGCATAACACTTTTGCGCGCATTACGCAAAAAAAGCTTTCGCCATAACTTGCAAAATGGTTAAAATTTTCGATTTTTCTAAATTTCTTTCGTAATTCGTGAATGTGTGATTAGTAAGGCATACAAACGATGCTTGAGTGTGCGAGATGGTTTTAGTACGATTGATATTTGAGTCATCAGGATTGAGGAATTCTCAGAATTCTCAAGCAGCTAATGGTCATTACAAATAGTAGAGAGATTAGCTGAGAAAATTACTAGGGCAATGATGCAGAACATTTCTCTTTTCGAAATTGATTAGTGATCATCATTATTTCAGCCTATGGCGGTCAAAAATTCGCAGGACAAAATGAAGGGGTATTCAGAGAATTGACCAAAACCCGCTCAGTCGATACAATGAAAGCACTCCCGAGCACACCAATATATATTGTAACCAAGCTACCAAAGTATATAATTTCACCAAAACGAGTGAAATCATGCAATAATAAATCGATTTTCTAGTTATCAAATTACGACTAACCTGAACAGTATACGTGTAATATAATTCACGAGAACGGTGATCCCGATTAAACGCAGGTTTACATATATATTGAGCGCGTAAAACGAATCTGCGGTGGTTATATATTGGCTGTTTACGGTATAAGTACCTCCTATCCGAGCTACATTGGGCTTAATTACTCGTTTATGTGTGTAGTGAGGCGATGCCTTAACTCGGCAGCAGTTCCTCCACCTGTGGTATCTCCCCTTTACAGCATGCTGAGAGAGTACTCCTTCCCTCAAATGGGAGGAGATAGAGCAGGGATGGAAATATTACTCTCTCTAATATACAATGGGTATTTATCTGTAATATAGTTTCATGATACAGCATTGCTCAAGGGCCGGGATAACGACCATTAACTGGGTCAGCATGTGGTGGGTTTTCAGAGTTTTGTGCGACTTTCTGGCGCCAAGGCCTGACCAGTGACCACACCCAAAGGACCAATGACCATTAAATTGAGACTCAATGAGGCTTAGGTCAATGAAACATGGGCAAAATACCATGCTATGCCCAGAGCCGATTTGATGTCGACTTCATGTAATTTCGATACAATGATGCGGAATGTGAACACAATGCAATGCTGAATGAAAATGATATAGACACTATGGAAAACGGTTTGTAATGATTTGGAGACAAGGACGTTAAAGGGCTCAGGGGTCCGAGGTAGATTCCCGGATTTTCTATTGTTTCTCATAGAGGTGAAAGCCAGCTACCAGTAGGTCTTTACCGCATCAAAAATATCATTCTTGGCCGAATTTATGAACTTTCTAAATCGCGATTTCAAGCGATATATTCGAAACTGCAGGAGAAATAATTTTCAAAGTTGATTTTCGGCAAATAGCATTTGAAGCTCGTGCGCGTACTGTCATTACAGGCGAAATCGTGATTTGAAATATTCATAATTCTGGCCAGGGACAATATATTTCGATGTGATAAAAACGTACTGGTAGCAGGCGTTCTCGGTTTCCAACCAGAAACAACAAAAACCTAAAATAGACCTTGGACCCCCCGGCCCGCTTAAGATTATTTACCATGATTTCCTGCCCCCCTGAGACCCTGGGGCACGATTATAATGCAATAGAGTATCGGCTACCTTGTTGATGGTGCGGTGATTCTCCATGGTGTTCTCTAGTCCGACTATAGACAGAGGTTCTCTAATCCTACTAAATACTACTCCGGCACGAGCTCGAGCAAATGTGAGGCCAGCCACCTTGATACACCGTATATATCGTTATTAATGAAGTGTCCGTATCACATGATGAAATGTCACAATCCGCCAGCAGGATTATTATACGCTCCGTTCGAAGATTAGACGATTCCGTGTGTCATAAATTCATCATTTTAAGTTGTGATAATGACGTCATTCCCATCCTCCTAATAAATGCCAAATGTTGACCGGGATTTAAGTGTGTTTACGAGGGAAGTCCGGGTGATTGTTAAGGGGCGGCTGCCTTCTCATTAATTAAATACTCGGATTGACGTCCCTACCACGTGTCTGACACCTCACAGAGTGACAAGGAAAGAGAGGCGTGAGGAAAGTGGGCAGTGGAAAGTGGCGTCATTATCAGGGGTTAGAATAGTGAACTAACGCCATCTAACCCACTATCACCCGCCCGCGATACGTAATCACTAATCAATAAGGGACCCTATTTAGCATTTCCAATCCAATCTTACATGCGTCACAAGTCCATAATTCATGTGATTGTCATGATGCATATGAATTGATTTATATATGCCCATGAATTTGTCACATTTGACACATCGCTCGAGCGTATGATGCCATGTTCATTATTACAGCTCTTGAGCACTGTGGAAAGCGATTCTTATCATCTTCATTATCAGCACTTGAAGGTGGGGCTACGAAACTCTGATGAAACGTGGAAAACGAAAGAAGTCTTCATCCAAGGGCCTCAAATTATGGAAATATAATAACCGTGGTAGTCGTTGGGAAATTATTGAGATGAATCCTTCGAAGAGTCAAACATATTACCATGATCATCGTTTGAAGTGGATTGGAGAATCATTCACTGTATTCTGATGTAATGTGTTGCTAATAACAACCATAAAACATGGTTTCGAATAGATAAAGACGGAAATCCCAGGAGAATTGTTCAAATGTTTTTAACTTAGATAACGTGGTATCGAATAGATGGGAATCCACGCTGAATTATCTACAGCATTCTGAGTTGCTTGTGTTGTTAATAACAACCAAATAAAATGGAAATCCCATGAGAATTCTTTGCAGTACTTTGTCTAATGCGTTGTTAAAATAGTTGTTTGTGAATCCTCACTAGTGTTGTTGTATGTGTTAATCTCTTTGATTTCGTGAGGATTACTGGAAGCCCCGCAAGGTACTTCTCGTAGTTAATTTATTGCCTGCAAGTTATATAATAATCATCTGCAGATGGCACACTAATTAGTAATTAATGATTCACAACAGCCGTGGCACGCCCTTTGATATTGTTAATTGTACCCATATTGCTATACGACACTATTCAGTGATATTAAACTATTCAGCGTTTGTTCAGGTAGTCTGTTGGATAAGTTCAGTAATCTGAATTTCTGGGTTATAACGAACAGAGTAGCATAACAGAGTAGCATAACATAGCATGGAAACGTGATGAAAGAGACTATGATTCTCATCCATATTGTGCTTCCCCCTTGAAACACCCTTCCTTGTCTATCACTAAAAAGTCAAGAGCAACCGTATGTTTACGTCATGTGAAGAACCACAAAATTCTGGTGTGAGCGGATCGCTCAATTTACCAAAGAACCTTCCTTACCTTACTCCCCTGCGTCAATCATCCATTTACCTCAGACTGTACTACAATAAACCCATAATTATGGGAGATTTCCTACTTTCCTAGAACTCAAGAAACTTACCAAGTCCGTTGTAGCCATCACAAAGCACGCAGCGGTGGAATGGTCGATAGAAGGTCAAGAAACAACGATCACAACAACCAAGTAGCCATAAAATGGTGGCCGACTCTGACTTAGGAGATTCCTATTATATACGCAGGTTAATTATACTTCAAATTATGGGTAATTAGACTACTTCTAATATTTAAAACGGTAATATTGCAGATTATGTGTAACATAATAACGGAAAGATCCATGCAACATCATAAACATGGCGACTCTCAATTTGGATTAATGAAGAGAAGAATCGTACAAACTACAAAGGAACATGATTTCAAAGTTGTAATAGGGAAATGAAACAATTCGCTCACGGAAGACCGGAAGTATTCAAAAGTGAAACGGCATACCAAAAAGTGGCCCTACTGGAACGATAATTCCAACAAACTTTTTATTGCCTATTATATTGTGACTCTTGGCAGGCAATTTGTAAAATGTACTATGCAGCGTGTATATTTGAAGAGCTGAGGAGTAGGTTGAGACGAATTGATGAAATAGTCACTGAGAGTTATTCAAAAGATGAATCTCATAATATCGACAAAATGATGATTGTCTATGCATACTCAAGAATCAAGGCCAACAGACCAGCACAATCCGTATAATATTAGTACGCAGCGCTTAGAGTACACTTTAAGAAAGGCTCGTATGAAAGCCCAGGAAAGCTTAACTAACTGTTGTGAGTCAGAGCACATACATACATACATACATACATACAAACATACATACATACATACATACATACTAGTACGTTTTGGAACTAACTGCAAGACAGTGCTCGACAAGTTTCCGAGGAAACGAGGAGCGAAATACAAAGTACCAAGTAAAACGATCGGGTTCCAACTCAAAGTTTCATGTACTTACGTACAATCTTCAGGGATGTTCCCAACTGGGCAATAATTACGGAAATGACATAATGGTATTACTCCTTTATAAAATCACACCAAACCCAATTTCTCATAAAAACTAAAATCTAAGACATGGGAAGTATTTTGGAACGAATTATGGCAGTTGCTGTGTCGTAAATTTAATTAACTTAAAACGGTCGTTCAATTTATAAAATTATTTGTCAGATTAAAATCAATGAAAATACCAAAACACTGCTTCTCAAGCTGAAAATGACGACAATACGTAGTACCTATAATAATGCGTCTGCGATCGTCGATGTCATAATTTCTACTGTGAGGGCCAGCTAAGCTGGCGCCGTCACATGATACGTCTAGCATCTTAGCGTTTTTCCATGAGAGAATGTCATTGTCGGAGTTATATATAGTGTGTACCTTGTGATCTTCGTATTCACTGTCAGCATTAAACACCGTGCTTCACTTACTCACTAAGGCGCTTTAGGTACTTCGGTAGGTAGTAGCAGCTTTTACCTATGTAAGTATGTACCAGCTGAAGTAGTAAGTGTGCAAATAATTAAGTGCAGGAGGTAAATACTGTAATGTGCTCATCGGTCGAAAGTAATGGCCTCCCTTGTTTCCCCCTCTAGACGTTAACGTCTAAAAGAAGGTCAAGGGACATGGCTCCATTATCGTATTTAGTCCCCAATTTGAATGGTTGTTCCTATAAGAAAACTTTCAGCACATGAACATAGGGCAACATTCTGCTATTTCTGCCGTGGTGCTTACTAAGTTCCTACGTGTTTCTTTCGATCCAAGAGCCCACAAACGCCTTATGGGCATCAGGAGCTGTTTCAAAGCATATATCGTCAGCATGGGTTACCCATAGGATGCGAGTTTGAAAGCAATAATTATTGCTATTTAATGCTGCCAACTTTAGTTGAGTTACTTCCTACTCCAATGGATAAACAAACTGATCTGCATATTCACTGTCCTACATTCATACATTCATAGTCCTGAATAAGCTGCTGTTCACCTCAATAATATGCTGTGGAATTAACTGCGGTAAAGCTGTGACTTCAAAATATGAATTCAATTGAATTTTTGGTACCGCTGTTCACCAAACACAATTCGCCGAAGTTCGCTTACTTCCGCTACGAATTCTTTGAACTCCGGATATGAATTCATAAGTAGACCATAAAATGGAGTTCACCTAATTCATTCAGCGAGAATTCATGATGCAAATGAACCGTTGATCAAGTTCACCTGTATTTAATGTGAAGAAGCGTTCCTATGAATTCATTGCACCTCGCCACAAACTTATATGATATTTTCCCCAAAACCGAAAAGGATTTGGTTGTATTTGTCCGCGACGGTTTTTCAAGCGTTCTTTACTTTACAACCCGTGAGAAAGAACGCGGCGGTTAAACTAAAAACTGCGGCGTTAGGATGATAAGCCTGTTAATTGTGAGGTGAACATCAATCAAAATTCGACATTAATAATCGACATTAATCTTCGCCATTGTCGACTGTGGCGAAAATTTCAATTCTATTAATATTATTGACCCTTTGCCAATTCGTGGTGGATTTCAGTGAATCCAGTCAGTTTCTAATAAACTGGTAAACTAATTCACTTGAGTTTATTTGAATTCATTGAGCCTCAGCTCATTTTGGAATGATACCTTTAAATGGAGTCATGAGACAGTACATTACTATTTTTAGCTAGAATACCAGAGCAAGGTAGCAGTCCTCAGTTTAAATTATTCAATTTAATCCTTACAATATATAGGAAAAGTTATGGAAGATGAATAGATGATAGTTGAGCTTGTTTGTTTTGTTTGAAAACCCACGGTGGGGCACCCATAAGGGCTTTGAAAGTAAATATAATCAGGACAATAAAAATCATTAAAAAACCACATTGACATTGAGATGGCTGTAAGCCATGTGTTCGCAGTACAGTGCGGCCTGATTGCCACAGTTCAAAGCTTATTCACACATCAAATCAGCACTCTGAAAATCTGAAAGTAAAACACACTCAAACATTAAAATGGGGGATGGGGACTTGGCGGAGGGTTGAGCTTGTAAACATGTTTAAACCTATGCACAATCTAAAGTTTGTGAACCTCAATCAATAGCCTTTTACTTGCTATTTACACTGCTTTATTATTAAAACATGTTTTTAACTGAACCTTCGGATATGGAACGAAATCATGACTTCGTAGATACTTAACAAAAGAAAAGATAATACAAGAAAAGAAACAAATGATTACGACACAACACGAAGCAACAAATAATCGTACTCATCGTACATTATTAAAGCACTGAAAATAAGTTACAAACAGAGAAACTAAGAAATGACACTACTCTACTATAGTGATAGAGTTACAACTGATTTGCAAAGTGAAACAAAAGTGAGACTTAGAAAAGTGAGGCACACAAACACGCCTTTGATTTTTTTCGCGTTACTCCAGCATAATTTACTAGTGGCTGGACAGTGTACATTTAGGTAATTGTAGCCTCATATATATCTGAGATGCAGGAGGAGCGCCACTAAAATTAGCTCCCCACTTAACAACAACATAATACGCCAGCGAGCAGTGTGTCTGGAGCTATATATTTTATTGGAGGTTTAATCAAACGTCTGGGAAGCTGGTGGAGTGGTTGTGAGCAGCTGTTGACTGATCAGCAGTCACCCCTCACCGGCCAGACACGGTGTTCACGTGACCGAGCCGCCGTCCCCCATTGGCTACTCCCTCATTTTACCAGACAATGTCTGGCGGGCTGAATATATATATATATACGTATTATGAGAGCTACTCTATAATTTGCTAATTAGGATTCCTGAAGATGACGAAGCTACGTGAGAGTAGTAGTAGCGAGAGAATATATATATCAAGGAGCTGCAGCTACTGGACAGAGCAGAAGCAGGAGGAGCTGCTCTTTGAGATCAGTGCCATGAGGAAAAGGGAGGCTATAATTATCTGGTGTACCCATTGTTGTAGAGATGGAGCTGTCAAGAGATGAGACACAGGGGGAGAGAGCTGCAGTTAATATAAGGGGGTGTTAAATCACTACAATGTGAGTTCAACTCACTTATCACATGGAAAAGAGCACCACATTATATATATATTTTGAAATGGTACATTCCTCGAAATTACAATAATTTGTGGTGTGTGTGTTACCAGACATGATGTAATATATTTGTGTACCATTATATGTGCCATAACAATGGGCAACACGGTCGGACGTGCCACTTAATGTCATTGTCTTGCCAGACATAAAGGTGCGCGACTAGAGAGAGACTTTTGCAATTCGCCACGCGCAGCGTGGTGAATTACAATTAGCGCGAACGCAGTGAGTGTCTAATTGCTCATATAGTACGAACGCCAGTGAGTGCTATATGTGAAGATCAAAAGTCTCTCTCTTGGCGCGTGGTTATATAGTATATACACGGCCGATTCGAAGTAAGTTTAATTTGGACAGATTTAGACCCTAGCAGGACACCTTATGAATTATTCATATTAGTCTTCACATTTGTGCATTGACTCAAGCATTTTGAAGCTTTTTTGAAGAGGCAGCAATCAGCATAAGAACATAGATTCCATCAAAACGTTCATTTCCATAAACTTTTGCGAAATCAATGGTACAAACAAATCGAAAAGATACAATCACGAAGTGGATATTAAAGACACACACATTCTCACATTCTCAAGAATCCATTCACATTTGAATGATCATTGTACGAGTACAACATAATTGGTAATGTGTAAATCATCAGCAACAGACCAATACATCGGAATGTGAACACTGAAGGACCGACCAAACAAAGTGTACAATATCAAAATTGAGAACGAAAGAACTAGGTACCACTCATGGTGTACATCGACATTTGCAATTGCAATTACTCTCAAAAATGTATAGCAGCCACATTCCATTCTATACCTGTGTTACGAGCAGACGTCACGTGACATACTTGTCTAACATATAACGGTTTGCAAATGTACACAGTAATTACAATGTGTTGTGTTGATTGGTATTTGGTGTTCGTTTTTGTGCATGTGTACATTTGCTAAATACAGTAAACGGGTCAGGTAAAACAGGGTAAATAAAGGTAAATAAACACTAAACAGGGTAAATAAACAGGGTAAATAAAAAGGGTAAATAAACAGGGTAAATAAACAGTGTAAGCATGTTTAATTAAGTTTTGTAACATTCGGTAACTCAGCGTGTCAGAATCCGAATATAAATCTAGAGATGGACTTTCGAAAACTACTGATGGAGTTTTGAAATCTACTGATGGAGTTTCTAGAGAGAGACTTTCGCGCGTGTTTATATAACTCCATCTCTGGTTTCGTAACTCCATCAGTGATGGTTATACGTATACAGCACGCGCGAAAACAACAAGGAGGGATAAAATGTAAAACCCTTGATATGAGTCCATCTGAGACGGTTTGTGAATGTTTGAGAGGTCTGAGAATTATCTAATATCGCTAATATCTGGTGATTATAAGAATTAAGATCATACTAGCTCGATATTTAGAATATAATGATCTGACAATTTGTTGTGTAGGGATTTTTGAAACTCAGAAGTCCCTGAAAGACGGGAAATAGGTCTCCAGAACACAAAATGGAAAGAGCTCAGGCCCAAGATTTGTGCAGTTGTGCTCAGCTATACCCTGATTATTTTCTAAATAAATTATACAACACAATTTGCCCAATGGGTTGCCTTGCTGCAGCATTGTACTTAAAATCGTAAAATTATAGCTGATCAAAACAACAATAAATTACTAATTTTTATGTCTAATGATTCTCGCTTGAAGTTATAGATTTTCATCAAAGATTTCATTGAGAAACCAATGTAATTCAAATAAATCACTATCGTAAACAAACTTCATTCTAAAAATATCGGGCGAATGAATAATCTCATCCAGAATACGCGATAACGTAAAAGAAGATTTACAGGTCAGAATATTTCTTAGAATTATAAGTTCAGCAGCAGAAAATGACAGATTTATTTACAAAACTTAATGTCAGCTAAGCATCCTATCATCAAAAATTTTTAAAGTATTTGTAAAATTCGACAGGTATCCCTTTTCGCAAAAATTTTCGATTGGATTATTCTTGACATCAAAATAGTATGGTGGTTTTTATGCTACATAATCCTGTAATCCAATCATTATCATCGGATGAATATGAACCTTCTCTTCATTTTTAACTCGAAGCGAATACTGAGCGGTCATATTAAAGCTGCTCTACATTGGAAGTTCGAACATAGAAATCAATAAGATTCAATAGCTAAAACCATTCAAGCAAAATACATCGGGTGAAATATTATACAAATACGATAACGACTTGATGATCTTGCAGCATTCTGACTTGAAATCAGCTATCAGCTCGTAATCTATATCAGCTAAAATCAGGCAATCAGTATACATGTATACAGTATATTTACTCATTCTATGAGCTTATGAGATAAGGGTTCTGATAACATAAGCAAATCACATCTGAATTTGCAGATAAAGCTGCCCACGATTCACTATACATGCTGCCCGAGAATAAAAGTAATGATGAATCTTCTCCAGGGGCCCTGTTTTTTCGTATAAATATATCTTCTCCAGGGGCCGTGTTTTGTCGTATAAATCTATCTTTAAACCGGTCTGCAAGTCATTCCCACGAACTCAATGTAGTTTATCTTGCCGTCCCCGTTGAGGTCTGCCTCTTTGATCAGCTCGTCAGCCTCCTTATCAGTCAGAGGGTCTCCTATCGCAGTCAGCACCTTGATGAGGAACGGACATTTAACCCCAAAACATTATATCTCACGACACTTAATAACCATACGATATTTCAACTGCAACTATAGGCAAAAGTTAGGGTCTGAGTTCGGGTTAGGGTTCTAAGGGTTAGGGCTATAGTCAAGGGTTTCGGTTAGGGTTATGGTTAGTAGGGTCTGCTGAGAGAGATGCTGTGATGAAAAATATTTGGGGCTATAAGTGGGATTCCCACCTTGATCAGCTCCGCTGTGTCGATCTGTCCGTCCTTGTTCTCGTCAAAGACTTCAAATGCTTCCTTCAATATACATAAAGGCGTGGTTTTAGAACGCTGGTAGGCTATCCTGATCCTTCAAGATATTCTAATACGCAAAATCCTTTGATATAATATTCTTATATTATAAATCCTGAGGATCTAGCCATTCTCATTGTTTTTCAAGATAAGATCCTGTGCAGTGTGTGATACTGTTTTTCTGTTTGCTTATTGGAAAACCATGCTGGTGACAGCAGTCAGATTGTCGCCTGAGTCACAGTTAGGCGTTATGCTGCTTACTCTCATAGGTCAGTAGCCTCGTAAGGACATAAGGACATATGATATCAACTAAAATAGACGTTTTTGTTTGGATCGCTATCATGGAAAATTTTTATCATTTTATGCTTTTGATCTAAAACATGAATTTAATATTTAGGAAAACCGATATGTCAGAGATATGGCAAATGGCTCTGTAAACATAATTTTCTAATTTCTAATGGGGCAGTTATGCAGTTGGCAATACATTTAATGACGGGATTATTCAGCAAACAAATTGTCTTATCATTTAGCCTCAATGTACGATAGATCAAAAAGTGGACAGAATGGTTCCACAAATCCATCAATCCAATGGACAGGAATAGGGATTCATTTAGGCACTCTGACGAAAATTAACATGACAGTACTCACTTAATTCCTGATCCAGGAATCCGTGTTTGTTGCGGTGCTCTGCTATGATCTCACTGAAAATTATATAAGTCAATAAGTCATTATAAGTGCCTAGTATCAACTGAGTAAGTTGTAGAATTAGAACACTGTTGCATCTGAATGAATATGAATTCTGACCAACTAAGACTCTTTTACTTTTGTGCATTTGGCCATTTGAATTTTTGCATTTAAAAAATTGTTACCGTAAGCAAAAACTTTAATATTAGAAATCTAGGATCCTTACCAGAACTCTATGAACGATATGGATGACTTGTCCATGTTGACCAGCTCGGCTAGGATGTTATTCAGCTCCGTCTCAGTAGGGACACCTCCTGCCACTCTCATTGCTGATCCCACCTGATCCAACTTCAGCTGACCACCCTCTGAGGGATTACATTTTACTGAAAATACGAATATAGTGAATACAGTAGCCATTAAACCAACTCTGAAGTCTATATGTCTATAATCACATGCTAATATGTTTCTATAATAAAACTCAAAAAACTCAAAATATTTCGAAATAATATAAGTGCATGCTGCACCATTTTTGACAACTAACTTCCTTTGGAGAAGACTCCAAAGACTTTCTTCAGTTCTGCCACCTGATCCGGAGACAGGGGTAGATCGCCTGCTATCTGGTTATTAGCTGAGGATGACTTCGACTTCTTCTTCCCCTTGCCTTTTCCGCCCTTCTTAGGCGGCATTCTTCACCTGAGCCTACCAATCTATTGAGCTTTGGAAGCGCCGTGTTCGCTCAAATTCTTCCGTTTATGTCACAAGAATAAGGTCCTGCCTATAAAGGAAAATAGAATGGAATAAAGGAATGAAATTAGGGTCAATTTATAGAAACTGGATCAGGAAAGATAGTATGACATTAAATACTTATTAATCTGAATAAGTAGTTGCGATGTAAGATCATAACCAGCGTCCATCAGATCGAACTGAAGCAACAGAACGGTTATCATATCCACAAAAAATGAACAATCCCTCCCCTGATAGAAAAGTTCAGTACGAGCTTTGCTCCACAACGTTCGTAATTAATTTTCTCAAGGGGGGTTTGTGCTTGTGAAGCTTTGTGAGAAGCTGCCACAGTCCACCTCATTTCACGGTCTTGACTGAGGTCCGAGGAAGCATAGAAAGATGAGTCATCTGCAAATAGGCCGGTAAAGAGCTTCAACGATTGTTGTGGCTTTGTAAAAGCTATAGTATTTACCATTGACAAGCAAGGAAAATTACCGCACGAATAAGAGTTTTACAAAGTAGGTACACAACAAATATGATGATAACAGATAAAAAGTAGGTATGATTATAACTGAATGCTTGGCACAATTTGGGACAACGATCATGAGAACAAGTGGCTGAAGCACTTATCTAATTCTATCTATCTATGAATACCCTTGCTAAACATCCTGCAGCTATAAGAAAACAAAACATATCCGCATAAACATTGTAAACATCACCGAGTTTTTTAAAGATTATGCGAGCATGTAAGTGGACCGATGTGGCGCTATATACGCCTGTAAAAGCTTGGCATTGAGTAATTAGCATTGAGTCTAAATGGTTGCTATTGGGCTCGGAAAGAAGATCAAAGTGTACAAAGAACTACAGATCACCAACCCACGGCAGAGGTTCTATAACTCCTGCAGTCTAATTAATAGCTACGCCACGATCAGAACAAGTTAATGTTCGTATACCTTCACTCCCTCTTTGGCATATCCTCTTACGCTCTTATCGTATTACGTTCTGTGGTTCCACGCAGGGACTCCGCATTCTCAGACATCAGTGAAATGTGCTAAGAATACCGGGGAAGAATCATAGAACTAATCAAAATTTCTGATGATTTAGAAAATGATCTTACATGAATTGAATATACATATATTTTGTA
This sequence comes from Beroe forskalii, assembly GCA_011033025.1. NCBI lineage: Eukaryota > Metazoa > Ctenophora > Nuda > Beroida > Beroidae > Beroe > Beroe forskalii. Next base: position 266,279 of record WFMF01000214.1, read on the forward strand.
ATATTTAATTTAAGTAAGTAGTTGGGATGCTACAATTAGAGCAATGTAAAATGAGAAGAGGAATTTGAGTCCCATACTTTGGTTCCATGACAACAGCGTTTCTATTTACTGAAAGTGAAATTCTACCCTAACTCGATACTGTAAATCAATTGCATACCATTATCTGGAAGTGGAAGTCCATAGCCTGGTGTTCAGGCTAGGATAATGATTCAGGCTGGATTGCTTCTTGATCCAGATTCATAAGTCCATTTCCAATTAGACTTTTCGACTGCTGCATCCAATTAGTGGCACCAATGCATCAGCTTCTATAATAGATGATCCTATTTATTTTAAACTGCGCTTGTTTGGTTGACATCTGCGCTAGTTTGGTAAATGAAACAAATCAGAAAATTTAAGTTGGTACTCTCCTGAAATTGAAAATAATTATTCGTAGCTAACGATATCTCAGTTAAGGCACGTAAACTGTTATATTTGGTAATTAAGTAATTATGTTGGTAATTATATCCGTGTATCCTTTGATACTTTAATGTGAGACGTGGTTATTGACCTGACCTACAACTTTATTCCACACTCAAGGCTTCAAGGAAACTTTCATAGGCACCTGGCACAGTGACATAAGCTTGGGACCCTTCACTTTCAATGTGTACATATTCAAATTGATTGCGTGAAAAAGTATTTTTGACTTATTTAGTTATTAAATAAGACCGATACCTTTACTCTGTACATCTATAGTTTTATTCTTTTTATAAACACTCGCCTTTCCGCACATTAGTCATGTGTATGTCACTGTTCTTCTGATCCTGTAAATACAGAAATACCACTCTCCACTCACCTTTCACTGGAGCATCTGATCTGGTCGGGGGTGGAGTCCAGGTGAGGTAGCTGAACCTCTCACTCCTCCATCTGGCACCCAGGAGACCACTGAACGCTACCCCTCCAACCACCTCACCTCCCCATGTGGCGTTGCACTCCGAGCCTTCGCTGGAATGAGGTGCGTTACTAAGTAGTTATCAGATGTTAGAGCTTTTAAGAGGAATTTGAGAAACTGATGTTACAACTTTACGAGAGGAATAGACCGACTAAGAATGTATGAACGAATGCTGGTCCTATTGGTTTTTGAGGGAAATCGAAAAGGCTCCAGTTTTTCGATTTTTGGAGTCGTATTTCCGATAAAAATGCAGAGGAGAAAGTTTCTGTTTGATTAATAACCCTTCAGAGAAATTCTATCAAATTACTTGGCGAAGTTGATGTTGAATGTCTCTTCTCCGTTGAGGTACAGGGTGAAACTGGTAGGACTTTTCTCGATCTTCCAGTCTCTGCTGAAGTAGAGGTCTGCCAGTTGCTTGGACTCGCTGAACTTGGCTTTGTGCCATGTGCCACACTTGTGGATATAAACTCCTGAAGAAGAAAATAAGGACATGTGGGCAATTCTCATTATAAACATCATGGCCGAAAGCGCTGAAATAAAAGGGAAATTGTTGAGGTGTTGGTATCGAACACAGAAAACAAGCAACACGTCAGACAAAAAACATAGCAAATCATAGCTTATAACAGTTAAAATTCGATAATACTAGAGTGATGCATTTATAATACAAATTCAAAAGTACAAAGCTCTGCAACTCTCCCAGCATCCTCTGGCAGACCCGTACCTATAGTGACATCCCACACAAACCAGCCGATGTGGGTCCGGCTCCTGTCGTAGAAGTTAACGTATCTGGTGGTGTCGGAACTACCGGAGTACGAAACGTACACGGGGTTGCTCTCCAAGTTGACTCGTTCGATGCACCTGGCTCCCTGACACTTGTCACAGCTCGTGTAGCAATTCAGCTGGATATCCTGCCACACCCCTTCTGAAAGTGAGAAAGGGTTGAACAGGCAACTGTCGTTGGTAGCTTTTTATTAGTAAGCGATAATTATCGCAAAAAAGCGGTAATTACCGCTTTTTGCGATAATTATCGGCAATTACAGTTGCCGAACAGTATGTAGCATCATCGGTTGTCAAGAGACGCCCAGAGTGGGCATAGATCCGTTTGCCACTTTGTCCAGGCGCCAGTCTAATGCAGGTCTAGCGCCGGTTTAATGCAGGTCTAACGCCAGTCTAGTGCAGGTCTAATGCAGGTTTGGCGCCGGTTTTGTGCAGGTTTAGCGCCGGTTTAGCGCGGTGCCAGCACGCCAGTCTAATGCAGGTCCTGTGCCACTCTAATGCAGGTCTAGCGCCGGTTTGGTGCAGGTCCAGCCGGTTGAGCGCGGGTACAGCGCTGGTGCAATGCAGGTCTAGCGCCGGTTTAATGCAGGTCTTGTGCCACTCTAATGCAGGGTCTAGTGCCCGGTTTGGTGCAAGTCCAGCGCTGGTTTAGCGTGGGTGCAGCGCTGGTCCAATGCACCTCGGATGCTATCTCAATATTACTTATGCATTTCATACAGATTTGGCGCCGATTAAATTATGCAGGTTTGACGTCTTTTCATGAATGTTTGGCGCTGTTTTAATGCAGGTGCAACGCCATTCCAATGCGGGTTTGGCGCTGGTTTCATGCAGGTTTAGCATGTTCAATTCTATGCCCCATGACTCTTCATAATAATAACAGATAATGGTTACCGGTGGTAACTAACGTACTTCATCATTGTTACCGGTGGTAACTAACATACGTTACCATGGTTACCGATGGTAACTTACGTACATAACCATGGTTATCTGTGTAACTCATAACTGACGAACGTTACCATGGTTGCCGGTGGTTGCCTAACGTACGTTACCATGGTTACCGACCTGGTAACTAACGTGGGTTACCATAGTTACCGATGGTTGCTAACGTACGTAACCATGGTTACCGGTGGTAACTTAGGTGGAGTTACCATGGTTACCGATGGTAACTAACGTGGGTTATCATGGTAAACGGTGGTCACTGGTCACTAACGTAGTAACGTATGTTACTATGGTTTACCGATAAGGGCAACGGACGTTACCATGGTTACCGGTGGTAACTTAGGTGGGTTACCATGGTTACCGATGGTAACTAACGTGGGTTATCGCATGGTAAACCGGTGGTCACTGGTCACTAACGTAAGTGTACTATGGTTACCGATAGGAGCTAACGGACGTTACCATGGTTACCGGTGGTCCCCTAACGGACGTTACCATGGCTAACGGTGGTAACTAACCTGCATTGGAATGGCATTGCAACTGCATTAAAAACACGCCAAACAGAAACGACGTCAAACCTGCATGTTTAATCGGCGCCAAATCTGTTTAATTAATAACGGTAACGCTGGACCTTTCAGATTAAACCGGCACCAGAGACCTGCATTACTGGCGCTGGACCTGCATGGCACCTGCGCTTCGCGCTAGACCTGCATTAGAGCGGCAATAGGACCTGCAAGACAGACTGGCGCTGGCACCGCGCTAAATGTCTCAAAACCGGGGTGCCAAACCGCGTAGACCTCCGACTGGCGTTCCCGCATTAAACCGGCGCTAGACCTGCATAACTGGCGTCAACCGTGGATCTATGCCCGACATAGGACTTTTCTCGCTTTTGAAGTAGAAATTACGATTTCAACCTTTAAATCAAAGTCATACCTGATGGGAATGGGAGGGCTGTGGTCGGAAGAGTTAAGGGAAACAAACCGCGCGTTAACTGCGAAATTATCATTGAAAATAACAAAATCCCTGGCATGTCACAATACATGCTGCTCCCGATTGCAGCTAGACAAGATGAAATTCTATCGTTAACATAGCAACTTTAAAACCGGAAACAGTGACGGCTATTTGAATGTCTTCCTGGACTGTTTTGACGTTCGAAACTTTAAAATGAGTATGTCGTGTCTACGACTGTGTGTTAGTGCTCTGGTGTAAACATTTAATTCTGAGAACTTACAAACTTTGAGGTCTGAGCTGTAAGTATCTAAATCTTAGACGATCTTCCTACTTCAAGTCTTGATATTACGAGCTCATGCTCTATTATATAGACTAAAATATAGTCTAGCAATTGTCACGCAACAACTAGCAAGTTAGCAAGGAAGAATTTTGAAAATTAGCAAACCTTGCTATCTTTTAATAACGTTATATCCCAGGGAAGATTTAATTTTCAGACGACTAATTCACAAATTATTTCCGTCATTTGCCGTTCTTGAATTATGGTAAGGCTCTAACAGTATGGGTATGTCTTACTGAAGCTTACTTGGTTATTTATTGCCCTCAAATGTCTGAATAATGTGAAAGTAAATCTTCTAAAGTCGGCATCCGCGGCGGTTTCAATAGAATCAAAATTATCTTGAAAGCCCAACAGCTACTTTCGACCACAATATGTGACGACATATGAGCTCAACAACTTATTACCTCCTATGAACCCAATAGCTCCTTCTGAGCCCAACAACCCAATAGCTCCAGGTGAGCCCAACAACCCAATAGCTCCAGGTGAGCCCAACAACCCAATAGCTCCAGGTGAGCCCAACAACCCAATAGCTCCTTGTATTCAACAACCCAATAGCTCCATGCGAGCCCAACAACCCAATAGCTCCAAGTGAGCCCAACAGCCCAATAGCTCCAGGTGAGCCCAACAACCCAATAGCTCCTTGTGAGCCCAACAACCCAATAGCTCCATGTGAGCCCAACAACCCAATAGCTCCTTGTGAGCCCAACAACCCAATAGCTCCATGTGAGCCCAACAACCCAAAAGCTCCATGTGAGCCCAACAACTCAATAGCTCCATGTGAGCCCAAAAACTCAATAGCTCCTTGTGTGCCCTATAACCCAATAGCTCCATGTGAGCCCAACAACCCAATAGCTCCAGATGAGCCCAACAACCCAATAGCTCCAGGTGAGCCCAACAACCCAATAGCTCCTTGTGAGCCCAACAACCCAATAGCTCCATGCAAGCCCAACAACCCAAAAGCTCCAGGTGAGCCCAACAACCCAATAGCTCCAGGTGAGCCCAACAACCAAATAGCTCCTTGTGAGCCCAACAACCCAATAGCTCCATGTGAGCCCAACAACCCAATAGCTCCTTGTGAGCCCAACAACCCAATAGCTCATTGTCAGCCCAACAACTCAATAGCTCCATTTGAACCCAACAACCCAACGGGGGAGGGCCGGGAGCTAAATGGCTGGACCACATGCCTATTTTGGTACCTAACTGGTTAGCCAAAATTTTGACCCACCCACCCACAGTTAGGTTCTTACCTAAGTGGTTGGGCAAATCGACGATAACCACCCACCCAATTAATGTTGATTTCCATAATGTTATATAATAATGGACAATTGAATCCCATAAATTATCGAGACTTAATTTCCTATGTATTAAATATGTGCATTTTTCTCCGATCTCATAATTATCATTGCACATCATATTTTAAAGCTCCAAAACAACTTTCTGTTAAATATAGAACGAAAATGACACAGAATCATTATTAAGAATGAACGGTACCCTATTAATTTATTTCACTATCATTTCGAGCGCCTATGCCATCAACGTTATTGCGAGATTGATAAGGTCATATGATGTTGATTATTGAGTTATGTGTGAGTGATAAATATGGTATAATACAGTATATATAGAATTAAGAATATACGAAAAAAATAAGCACAAAATTAAATTTAGCATACCACTTTCTTTTTATCATGCGTTTTCTGGTAGAATGAATCAATTTGGTTTCAATTTCTGATTGAAATGGTAATTTCAATAATAATTAGGTCTTTAGGTAGCAAAATCTAACTGGTCAGATGGTTTGGTGGACCTTTTGTAGAAATTTTACACCAGTTAGGGTCCAGACCCTAACTGGTTGAGCCTGCTGGGTCACCCACCCCTTAACTGGCATGTGGTCCAACCAATTAGCTCTCGGCCCCCCCCGAACCCAATAGCTCCATGTGAGCCCTTCAACCCAATAGGTCCTTGTGAGGCGTGAGCCCACATTCCAAACTCAATAGCTCCAGGTAAGCTCAACAACCAATTAGCTCCAAGTGAGCCCAACAACACAAAAGCTCTATGTTCGCTAAACAACTCAACTGCTCGATCTAACCCCAATAACTACATTTGAACAAAATTACAAAAGAGCCCCATCTGAGCTCAACTGCCCAAGAGCTTCGTGTGATTTACAACTACCCTACACCCCTCAAACTCATCAATTTACAAAAATGCTTCCAGTTTTTATCGATACAGATCACCATGGTCATTGGCTATTGGCAACACCCCACTCTCTTTTGGAAGTGTGGTGGTGGAGAATGGTATATCCTCTCCCCAAGAGCCATGACTTGGGAGCCCAACAACCCAATAGCTCCTTGTGAGCCCAACAACCTAATAGCTCCATCAAACCAAACAGCTTCATATCTGGATTTAGCCCAACAACCCAACAGCTCCATGTGAGCCAAATAGTTCCATGTGAGCCCAACAACCAAATAGCTCCATGCATCTCCCCAACAAACCAATAACTCCTCACTATAAAAATAGTACAAAACTGCTGCCAGTTATAATCTACCTATTTTAGGTCAAAGTTTTTTGGCAACACTCTACTTTCTTTTTTCGAAGTGGGGTGGTGGAGAATAACAGAGTTGTTCTCTGCCCCAAGACCAAGTGCTTTGCTCCAAAAACCAGCTGTTTCCAGTGAACATGAACAATTTGTACTGAAAAACGCAACATTGTTACACCATATGACATTAACATGATAATGTCGCACATTAAACAAAAAAACAGAAAAAATGCATGCACCAAAGTTTGCTTCCAACCTAGTACAAATTTTGAAAAATGGCATATAAATTTACCAAATTTAACAATTTACCAAATCAACATTAATACTATAACCACTTTGTCAATGAAAAATGACGACAAACTTTATTGATATAACAAAAAATCATTGCACACCAACTTCTTTACACTGGAACGTTTTAAAACTAATCATTCCCCTGAAACCAGTGGATAATAAGAATTCAGTTATTAGAAACGTATAAATACACCAACACTCATAGATGAAACACAAATATTGTTTGTCCCAGCATTTAAGTCAATCAAAAAACCATTCTTATAGATAGTAGACATAAATATTGCGATGAAACCTACTTGAGAGTTCATCAATAAAACACAAAAAGCTTGCCATACACACCAAAAAAGATATGAAAAAGGACTTTGATAGGACCTCATCACATGCAGTAATAACAACATGGATAACTATCACTTGAAGATTTCATAAGCTAAACATCAAATGCAATTAAGCACCCTACCGTCAATGTAATCGGCAAGTACAAATCATAAATTAACTGAGAAAAAAGCAAGGTAACTCATAATATGGGTTACAGTATACATCAGCTTAAAAACATCAGCTTCAAAATATGGAAGTACTGATCATGGAAAATCCCTCCTTCATTAGGTAAACAATGGATCATCGAAAATGAAACAAGAAAGAACTAAATTATATAACCATCAAAATTATGTGGAAAGTAAGCAAAAAATCTAAGTACGTTGATGCCAAAGATAGTCGACCAGAGAACACTGCTCAGAGACGCTTTAGTAATAACATAGTAAACTGCCTCATTCTTGAGCCTGAACAAAACACACTTTTTTCGATTTCAAAAAAGAGCCTCAAGAACAGGAGCTTCACTTGCAGGAATACACAAACAACAAACCAAGAAATATAAACAAACCAAAAAGGGGGGATTCAATCTGGCCCAATAATGAGAAACATGACTCAGGACATTCTTTTCCCATTACTTGTCCAAGAAATAAAGAAGAATGGGAGGAGAAGATTTGGTTGCTTCATCGCCTCAAAAAGAAGCAAACCGTATGTTTTCGGCTCAAGTTGAACAGACAGATAACTGCTTGAGGGCCATTGGGGTCTATTACCCAATTGGAGAATATAGTTAAGCGAACAATTTTCTGTATAGATATCTGTCCTCTACTATATAGACTATTAGTTATGCCAACATATCAGCCAAACCGCGACCGTTGCCTCTCAGACTATGAGGGGCCATGTCGTATGGCACAGCGCCTCCGCGGAAGCGCATTTTACCTACCTACCTACCTACCTGCCGATTGCAGCTAGACAAGATGAAATTCTATCGTTAACATATCAACTTTAAAACCGGAAACAGTGACGGCTATTTGAATGTCTTCCTGGACTGTTTTGACGTTCGAAACTTTAAAATGAGTATGTCGTCTACGACTGTGTGTTAGTGCTCTGGTGTAAACATCTAATTCTAAGAACTTACAAACTTTGAGGTCTGAGCTCTAAGTATCTAAATCTTAGACGATCTTCCTACTTCAAGTCTTGATATTACGAGCTCATGCTCTATTATATAGACTAAAATATAGTCTAGCAATTGTCACGCAACAACTAGCAAGTTAGCAAGGAAGAATTTTGAAAATTAGCAAACCTTGCTATCTTTTAATAACGTTATATCCCAGGGAAGATTTAATTTTCAGACGACTAATTCACAAATTTTTTCCGTCATTTGCCGTTCTTGAATTATGGTTAGGCTTTAACAGTATGGGTATGTCTTACTGAAGCTTACTTGGTTATTTATTGCCCTCAAATGTCTGAATAATGTGAAAGTAAATCTTCTAAAGTCGGCATCCGCGGCGGTTTCAATAGAATCAGTAACAGACATGATATAGGTATGTATAAATTATTGACCGACGTCGGACCCCTATCCAGTATATACCGACTCCTAAGAAAGTGAACTCTATTAACTTTTTCTTGATACTGCAACTGCTATATATTTGGATATATTTTGTTGCATGACTGCTTAAAATGAGCGGTTTTTAAGCAAATCTTGTTAGAATACTTTTGTCCCCTATAGTGGTTGTAGTATTAGTACGTAATACGGTTCGTAATAATGCCCCCCCCCCCTTGGGGCTCGAAATTATAACTCACCGTATTACTACACTTATACAATATCAGCCCAGCATAAAACTAAAACTTCATTCTTAACGCGTTTATGCAATGAAATAGTGTAATTGCTTGACTAACACACTAACCTGATGGATACTCAACTTTACAGCACTGAACTTGTATCAGGTTTGGTACGTTTCTGTAGTTTCGGTACGATTACTCGGCTCCGGCTCTCTGCTGAGTCGGCAAAACGTTTCACATTGTACTAGGATTGTGCAAAAAACGTCTTGTAATCGGACTAAAACTATTATTATTAATTATTGTTCGCTTCATTGGAAAATTGAAAAATCGCTCGAAATGTACCGTTTTGATGGCTGGCCAGTCCAGTAATTTCATTATTGCCAACTTGCACTGAGAAAATTTACTTCGCTCCCGAGGCAAGCTAATTTCCAACTTAGATTGATTCACGAAAAAACTGAATATTTGAACTTTATGTTGCCTGGGTCAAATAAAAAAAAGGTTTGATTTGTGACATATGAAAGAAAAAGGTTAATAAAGCAATGGAGGCAATGGTATTGCCTTTAAATAAGGCCACCCATACACAAATAGATGCCAAAAAGACCCTGAAATCTACGGCTTAGAATACTGAAATAGTAAAATAGCGTTGCCCCCAAGCTAATCAAATGTTTCTTATAGGAATGTAATCCAGGTGAAGCGCATTTTGGATGATTATCTCAGTAAATGTTTGGAATCATTATACTCCTGATCCAGAATCATGTTCTATGCGATGCTAGTCTGCCTTATCCTTTGAGGTTAAAATTACATGAAGGTGAGGAAATTTTGCTATTTTCTAGGAGTCAAGTTCAGTGACCTTGAATGTTTGCAGTTTCGTTGCCTCGTTAGCTGCAAATATGCAGTCAACAACATGAAGTTGAGGTTGGACAGGATCAGGTTAACTTACGACCTAGTAAACTGCATACTTGCATACAAGAGGTCTATTTATGGAGGTTGGAATTTGGGGATTATTTTAAAAAATCTCCATATTTTCAACCTACCAAAATTTCCCCGCCACAATTTAATTCCCCGTTTTAATTCAACTCGTTTTCGAAATTTCCTGAACTACTTAAGTACTAATACAGTACAATTTCGAATCAGAGATAAGTTTTCGGAGAATACCGATAATTTAGTAAAAGTGAAATTATCAAAAACAATTAAAATTCAAAAATTTAGAACAGTAAATTCTCAAAATCTGCGTTCTCATATCAGTTTTTATAACATTGTGTTTCGTTATAAGTAGGGTATCTATTTTATTTATACAGATGGATCTTGCTCTGGGAACCCAATTTAATTTGGTGGGCGAAATTTGTATTGTGGATTTTTGAAAAAAATCCCAATATTTTCAACCTATACTACCAAAATTTCAAACACCCAAATTTTAACTCACATAAATAGACCAAGTAAGGTGGGTTCTTGTGTTCAACAAATGAGAATTAATCTGAAACTTCTGTGTCTCGTAGGGTCGAACATAAACATATCACGGAGGCCTTTGGGAAGTTTCTGTCCAAAAAGCAATAAGGCATTTTGAAAAAAAACGTAATATAATGAAAGCTTTTTTTCTACTAAAATTATTAATCCATGCCTAATGAAGTTATGATTTTCATAAAAGATAATATTCTAATATTCTATTTTTCAGACATCGTTGATTGTCATATTTGGAAGCAAAAATATGAGCCAATTGATCAACCTTTTCAAAGGGATGATCTTGGTGTAGAAGAATTGATCTCTTGGTGTGTGACAGAGAGCGAGTGTCGAGCAGTAACCTGTGAAGTTACTGATGTCTTAGTTGGCTGTGATGCCTGGCCATGGTTATCTAGTGATACACAGGGTGTGTCCGCTGATGATTTGACTTTGTCAACCAACCACTTTACCTACAATGTTAGCTGTCATTACGAACACTCAAAAGGTAAGACGGTTCCTCTATTAAGCATTCTGGGGTTGTGTTGAGAAACACACTTTGTATATACCAACATTTGACACAATAGCTGTTCGGATTGAACGGAACCTCTCAGCTTTAGTTCCTTGTTTAACATGCCGTTCAGCAAGGACATCCACTGTTTTCGAACAACCATAGTAACAAATGTTGGATTTATACCTCAAGGATAATAATATAAGTATTATTATTCTTGACCATTTGATGAATCATAGATGAATGGTTATAACTTATGAATTATCTATGCATCAAGCAGCACTGTTCTCGTGGTTAACTCATAGATTAGAATTGTAAACTCTGAACAGTTCTGTTATGTACAATCTTACTACTTATAATTCTTCCTCATATATAAATAAATAATTGTGAACGGTGGCCGTAGGCCACGGGGTCTGCTAGTATAATATAATTATTTGATCATGAAGTAGATCAAAGAATGGCCTTTAGATCTATTATGAAGTATTATGAAGACTTTCTCACATTCATTTTTGAATTGATGATGACTAAAACTCTGCTGTTTTTTTTTAATTATTTCTCCAAAATGCTACCGAAGTACCTAGAGTTTATGGTGGAGTTGATCATGATGAGACGGCATGATTCACTAATTTTTCTCATTTTTCGTCGAATTACATTAAATACCAATCACAAAATATTTATGTCGGACAATAATTCTGGGGATTGTAATTTTGAGGTTTTCACGAGATGTTAAAAAATGGCGCTTTTTCTGGAGTGTACTACCCCTTTATTAAGAAGAATAAGGTTAAGAGAGAAAAGCCATGGCATTTTAGTTACTCGAATATTTACTCATATGTTAAACACAATTTTCTTAATTTTCAGAAATCCGGCAAAGTTGCTTATTTTATTTTGGAGATTTTGTCGACAAGAGACTTGTCACGACAACTTCATCAACATCAATAACTGATTGCTTTGACCAGTGCCGTAACCAAAAAAACCTGGGCAATACATGTTCAGCTTTCTCTTTGAATTGGAAGGAGTCCCTATGCTTGATGTTTAAAAAACACGCATTCGACTCAGAAACTTATTTTGACACGAAGTACGTGTCTGCGTACAGGAAATGTGGTCGTACACCTAAAAATTGTGAGTACTTTAGACTTTTTGGACTTCGGTTTTTATTCACACTCAAATGGTATAATTAATATTCCCCTCCTAATAGAAACAACAGCAACTAGACAACAAACTAGTGAAATTTTTGTTAATTTCTTAATCTTATTATTTATTCATGCCTATAATTCATTTGTGGGTACTTTTCGATGTGAAACCGATGTAAAAAACACTTTCATACTGACGATACTGGATGCCCTGGCTAGATCTGTGAGAAAGGAAATGTAGTATTTTCGTTCAGGGGACTATTGGGCGACATCTCATCTCACGACATCTCATCTCAGGACACTTCATCTCCGTGTCCTGACCCTAACCATAACCCTTACCCTAACCCTGACCCAAACCCAAACCCTAACCCTAACCCCAACCCTAACCTTTGCGTAGAGCTGACATATTGCGAGATGAAGTGTCCTGAGATGAAATGTCCGTTCCCCCAGGGGACTATTGCATGGACAGACAGGTGACGAGCAGTGCCCCCTCCAGCTCATCCTACCTCGGTTATAGTGTCGGGGGACAATACGATTTCAATATCTGCATAGAAATGTGCACTATTCCGGATGAAAACTTTTTCAGGTAGAAAGCTTATTGGTAATACATAATTTTATGTTTATATTCTTAAAAGTCAAAAAAAAACCTGTATAGGTATCAAATCTCGACTTTTTCTTTTGTTCCTAGTTTGTTCAGAATTTAGGATTTAGGCACTTGACAGTCAGACACTAAAACAGATGGTGAAACGATGGCAGAACTTGGTTTTGCTGCCATCAAATAGTGGAATGGCCCCATCCTGAGTTCACTAGAAATTAAAAATGATGCAATCCTACAAACGTATAAAATATGGTTAACAAACTATGGGGATGTCATCAACGTGCTTTATCTCACCTTTATCCCACCTTTATCTCACCTTTATCTCACCTTTATCTCACCTACGCAGGCTGAACAACGGAATATGTTCGTACATGACCCTCATTGAAGGAACTTGCCACTTCTACACCCAGGAGGTTGTGAAGCAGCCTTATACGCCTGCCATCACTATCAACGTAGCTTGTGCATTCCGTGAGTCCGAACTTCCACACTTCCAGAATATTAATTATATTGCCAATTGTCTGCGAAATCAGTACCTACAAATTGACAGCTATGGATCTATAAGTTTTATACTTATCGGACGCAGATCGCTGTGAATTCCGTGTACTACTTCAGACATGGATTGCCCGCGAAGTGTCCAGTACGGGCTCCTCAACCAGCCTCTCACAGTGGAGTGCACCTCACATCCGGTCGAGTTCGAGGCTGAGCACGAGGGTTTTGTGTGGCGAGTAGATGGCACGGTGGTCAGCAGTCTCTCCCAGGATTACACCCTAGAGTACCTGCCTTTCGTCAACGGTACCAAACTTACACTCACCATCAAAAGCCTAACGAGCTATCAGGTACAATTATTACTGCCGGACAAATTGCTGAATTATTTAAGGAGCAAGTTTAAAACGTTGAATAAGTAAATATTACGATAAACTTTAAAATCATGTTACGACTTCTAAAATATTGCATTGTTTTGAACGGATCAATGATTAAATTTTGCAATCATATCGATTTTTCTCCATTACAGAGCCGGTAACAAAGTCCGGTTTATTAGCTGGGTGCAGTAAAATCCCTTTTCACAGACATCGGTTGATCTGAGCTTCGTGTACTCGTATCCACCTGATGACTACAACGACATTGAGCTGACGCATCGTGTGTTTGTAGAGGGGACAGAGATTCCAGGTATACGGCAGCTTTGTATTGCTGTTCTCAATTCATATAAATTATAACTTATTTTGTGGTAGTATAGTTAGTACTACAGTTCAAGTTCATCCACTGAGCGAACTTCACATCTTCATGCTCTCATGTATCATAAAACACTTCACCCAAAGCTTATCCCCTGGGCTATTTCCCTGAGATTTGTCGATGATTCCCTGAAAGCCTGAAATCACATAGACGCAGCTTCACGTAACCCCATTCCCCAATCCCCTATAATCCTACAGATCGTGAGACCGACCACAACGAGATAACGGAGTATGTGAGTGTCAGCTCCATGAGCGCAGCAGCTTTCTTCAGAGAGCAATACTCAAACTTCGAGCTCACCAAAGAACTGGCGCTCGATGGCAATAGTTCTACCTGTGCCCATTCCGTCAACACGGCACCTGATCAGGGGTTCCTGCGAGTTCAGTTCGAAGAAGCTTTCTTCGTTTACAGTGTCAAGTTATACCAGATATTCTACCTTGGGTGGCCAGGAGATAAGAATTGGCACAGTGGTGATTGCTGGGAAGACACGTCAAGTTACGAGGTACACTTTCATGCTAATTTAGTTGATTGATTGATTGTCGATAGTTCAGTTTCAATACTTCAATATGGCCATAACTTTATTAAATAGCCTTTAGAATCCGTGATTTATTGTCATGCTGCTTTAAAGCAAGTCGAAGCAACTGCTACAGATTTCTTTACCTTGACGATGCAAAGGGCAACTAAAAAATGGACGTTGGTTAACAATTGATCAACATTTTTCAAAAAAAATTTGAGCTGTCAACGAGGAGATAGAGTACGTGGAAATCACTGATTCCGACTGTGATCCTTGCTTAACCCTAGAAAATGCTATAATGTACCAGAATGTATGTAAGTATGTAGCAATGAACACTCAAATACCACCTGTTTCCAGAGCTGCATCACTGAAGAGCTGAAAGTCACGGTAAAAGTGGAGAACTGTGACACAGAAGGGATCTGTGTCGATGTCAAGGAGTGTGGAGAGATAGCGTACAGCACCGGAATGCAATGGGTAAATATGTGAATTGTGGATCGAAACACGTAAAAACGCGGGAAAATCTGTTATTGCTAGTTTGAAGACGTTTTTTCTGTCAAAAGCATCAATTTTCATATTTACCGTGACATTCCATGGCGCGCGCGCGCACACACAGGCGGAACGATACCGAATGCATATTATTATTGTGGTCGGCCTCCTTGACGAGTGATGACCAGCCTCTCGACCTCCTGACACGCCTTCCTTGACGAGTCAAGGAAGGCGAGTCAAGGAAGGCGTGGCAGGAGGTCGAGAGGCTGGTCATCACTCGTCAAGGAGGCCGACCACAATTTGTAATATGTATTTTGGGGTAGGAGGCTCCTACCCCAAACACGACTTCCTTGACGAGTGATGATCAGCCCCTCCTTCTACCACACCTTCCTTGACGAGTGATGACCAACCCCTCCTACTCCTAGCAAACCTTCCTTGACGAGTGATGAACAGTCCCTCCTACCCCTAGAACTCCTTCATTGACGAGTGATGGGCAATGACCAATCTCTCCTAAAACGTCTCCTCTGACCTTCAGACTAACAATTTTAAAAAGTTTCGGGTCTGTCAGAAGGATTTAGCCAAATTCTCTGTCCCATGAGTTAGGCTGCTGTGAAATAAATAACATGTCTGAAGATCAGACCTGGAACACCACAAGGAGCCGTCAAGGGCACAGTTGCAAAGTAATTGAGGTGTAGTTGTTAAATTTTATGAGGTACCGCTGATAACGAGGCCACAAATTACATAAAAAAACACTCTTATCAGAAATACTCACATCCCAAACATACTGACATTTACCTTCATTCTTATGTCGGTATGTTTCAGGAGGATCAGCTTTACGAGACAGTGTGCGAGGCTGAAGGAAACTCTGTGATAGTTGTAGGGCAGGCAGGGAAACCTCTGACTATCTGCGAGCTTCAGGTCTTCGGTTATCGTGAGTCCAGGGTATTATTAAAGCCTTTCGTTTGACATCGGTCCAATAACTACTTGGATACGAGACGCGCCTACCAATTGCTGTATTTTTATCTACAAACCACAGTTCAGAAGTGCTGCAATCTGTTCAATGATCAATTCATGATGCTTTTGTAGTTAGTTGGCAGAAATGCAGTATTCAACGATATCCCCCAAGTTCACCCCTCCCCCTTCTGCAGCCTGCAGGAATGTGCCGCTGACCATAACCTCGTCTACCACACCCGTCTTTGACCCCCCTCTCTCTCCCTGCAGCCCAGGAATGTGCCCCCGATCACTACCTCGTCTACCACACCCGTCTTTGACCCCCCTCTCTCTCTTCAGCCCAGGAATGTGCCGCTGACCATTACCTCGTCTTCCCCACCCGCCTTTGACCCTCTCTCTCTCTTCAGCCCAGGAATGTGCCCCCGATCACTACCTCGTCTTCCCCACCCGTCTTTGACCCCCCTCTCTCACTTCAGCCCAGGAATTTGCCCCCGATCACTACCTCGTCTTCCCCACCCGTCTTTGACCCCCCTCTCTCTCTTCAGCCCAGGAATGTGCCGCTGACCACTACCTCGTCTTTCCCACCCGTCTCTGTGCCCCCTGTAGTGCGGGGTATGTCAGTCAGGTGTACTCGTGTAGTGAAGGGATAGACTGCAATACTGACACTGGCTACTCCTCTCACATCTACAAGTGCAGTACCACCGCTGATATTGAGTGGGGTGAGTAGCTTTGCGAACATTGTCATCTATTTCGTTATTACGAACTTATTTACGAAACCGTCCGGCACCGGTTTACTTGGGTATATTATGTTTGTCTGACACCAGTTTACTTAAGTACTTAGACATATTTTGGTTGACCGACAGTTGATACCAGTTTATTTAGATTCAGACATATTCTGTTTGTTTGGCTCCAGTTTACTCAGAAATAATCTGTATGTCTGACACCATTAAATGTTGCAATATTAATCGACAGATCATAATTTCTGAAGTTTTTGGAAGATTCTGAGCAATTTGCTGACTGCTGGTGTCCTCTAATCTAGTTACAAAGTCTAATTCGCAGAGAACTGTATGATTACCGTCACTTAGAGAGTTAGAGGATTATTGAAACACTTTCCACGAACAATGTGGTTGGATGTTACACTTGCTGCACACTGCACACGTACAATGATACGGTAGCTCTTGAGTTGGTCATGGCGTGAAAAGTGATGGTTGCTAGCAACAAGAGGCGTAATTTTAGGTAGAATACCAGTGCAAGGTAGCAGTCCTCTGACCGCCCCTCGGCAGCAGTCCATGTTCATAAATAGAGGCCATATAATAGGCCGAAAGCGACACAGGCGGCTGCCTCCCCTTTTGGACAGACAACGTGAAAATTTGGTTAAGATGAGAGCTTGGATCCTAGCAAAATAAAATTTTGACAAGTTTTAAATGTAACCCGCCACTTCCTCTACAAAAATCTAGCTACGCCCCTGACTGATACCGCCCGGAAGATTGCATTATTCTGTCAACCTTTGCATTGTATTTGTATAAAAACCCATTAAAGGTCTTTAATTGCCCTTCCAAGCTGTATTTTCAGTAAGCTTAAAAAGCCGAAAAAAATGACATTTGATAAAGCACAAAGATGCAAGGTTTGATTGCTTAACACGTATATCACTGTGTTGCTAAACACGTATATCCCTGTGTGGCTCGCGCAGCGCTTCCCCAGGGAAGCGCGCGGCGCGTACACTTAACACTCACCTATGCGGGCTTAGGAAATCACTGTGTGGCTCGCGCGGCGCGTACACACCTATGCGGGCTTAGGAAAAGGTTTGAGTGTATCAATTATTCAGATCGACCTCGACTTTCGGTCGCATTTCGAACTCATAGGAGCGCGGCGTATCGTGCGCAGCTCACTGGCTGTTGATGGCACACAGTGAGCCGCACTCGTAGAAGTTCGACACGTCCCTGTTATTAAGTTATTATTCGATTAATTAATAATTACTTAATCCAAATGACGTCAAGGATCTTAATTTTTCAAGCGTAATCTATGTTTGGTCATTATAATCCCTACCGTTTAATCGCAGTTTCTATATAGTTACGGTTTGAAATAAATCAGGAGCGTGCAGCAGTTCAACTTCACTTAACGTGAGTACACACGGCCTCTGGGTGTTAGGCTAGCCCTCAGAGAATCTTAGAATAATGTTATCACCCACGCCACCAAAAGACTTACCTTCAAATGAAAACATGCATATTACATCAGTTAGATTTTGCATGGCGTTGAATAATGCCACTTGAACTGTTTGGATTTCCCTTGGATTTCCCTTGGATTTCCCTTGGATTTCCCCTATCTTACGGGAGAGAGCGTTTCAACTCTCAGCATTTCAAAATTAAACATTCTCTGTGAATTAAGGCAGTCTTACCGTCTCAATTTTCTGTTATGGTGAATTGGTGAATATTCATTGTTTTTGATGCTAGTAGCTTTTGAATTTGCGCATTCATAGTAAAATCTGAAAAATCCCATCCCTCAAAATATGACTTAGCGAAAGATGTTAATTATCTCTTTTGTCTTAGATGGAGGCGTAGTCTATCTTCCCTGACGACAAAGAAACGTTCTAAACTTTACAACACCACTCTATGAAATCAAATTCAAGAATTATGCTTATGTGGTGCAATTATGATGAGACTTGTCAGTTTCTTCTAAATGATCTCTGGACGTGTGGATCATCGCCAGTCTCATTTGGGTTTCAAGAAGTCTTCCCTCAGGACAAAGAACCGTGGCTTTTCCTGTTTAAAAAGCCAATTCTCATAAGAAATGCTAATCCTCATAAAAATGCTAATTGGTTGCATGACGTCATCAGTTCACTACTGGAGACCCAATTCATGACGTCACTGCACCTGAACTCCCCTAGTTTACATCTGCTACTTCACAGCTCCCTACCCTAGTGGCGGCTTCCTCATTATGTTACTAATTGCAGTCATCATGCAGCTAATTGCTCTCAAAGTGCCAAAAATTGCGCGTATTGTTGCATGAATGCATGACCGTCCAATGTTGCTATGAAATATACCGTGCTTCACTACGGAGGCTCAATTTCGACCAAGCTACTGAAGAATTCGTTTGAACCTGTTGAAAGCTTCTGATATCGTAAAATGAAGACTGCTTTTGTCTTATTGGTGATAGTGCCCTGTTGTTTAATTACACTGAGTCATTCGGAACCTGTTAGAGGTGAAAAAATCCTGTCGGACATTGCAGTTGAAGTTACCGGAGGATTGGGACCAAGGGATGGTTACTCTTCAGCTGCATACTGTCCTGCTGACTACGTTACAATCAAATGTAAAATGATAAAGGAGAGTAGCGGTTTAAACTCTGACGGATGTAATATAAATGATAGAAGGTGCTTGGCAGTCGTAGGAACTTCTGATAATCATGGTCTTTGGGTATGTTATTTCGGCACTTCCATACTGCAGTATGTAGATAAAAATACTAAGTTTACCTAGTCCCTCCCAATTACAAACATGAAAGCATGAACAGGATGCTTTCATAATTCATACACGGGTACAGTTGAAGGACTGGCTAAGATCATTTTCACTTTACTTCTCTTTCATTGTTCATCAGACACATTTCCATCCGTGTTTAGCGGAAATTATTCCTTCAGGCTCAATCTGTTTGCTTCAAAAAATCAGAAAGTACCTTCGTGGCTAGACATCTAAAAGAATCCGGTGAAGCGCCCACCGATATCAAGATACAATGCACGGGTGATGAAGTGATGGTGACATGTGTAGCATACTCAGATACCACATTAGAGCGTAGTGTAGGAAACGTCAATAGGAATGATGCACAGGTCTCTATTGACAGTGGGACTAACTCCTGCTGGATTCGGTGCAAATACCGAGATTGTACCTTGTCCGCAATGTGTCTGTCTACAAAAATAAAAAGTAAGAATTAGGAAATATTCTATTTTCTCTTTCAACTCTAACAATCTAACACAGTTTCTTGGCTCGCTAAGCCCTACACGCAAGGAGAAGTTGTGAGAAAAATACTATGCATTTTAAAAAGTTAAAACTGCATATGAGAGGTAAAATAAGGACATTTCCATTAACAATTTCCAACTCGATACACAGTATTTTTCTCACAACCTCTAAACACTTGAATAAACAGATAAGAACACCTGCTACGAGTTCACCTCTGACGACATGCAGAAACTTCGGAACGGTCTTACAGAAAAGGAAGTTTGTGAAAGCCGGCACCCCTGGAACGAGTTCAAGGCGGATTTGCACTGGAATCTGGAGTGCATAGGCTGCTCCTGCTGCACTTTCTCAGAACCGAGTAAAGGACAATTTATTGTTCTGATTTGTGATAAACACAAAATTGTGAAATACATGGACAATTACGGTATTCGGTCATTTGGCCTAACTGGACATTTGGCGTAACACTGGTTAGGGTCAGGGGAGAGAGATAAATTCAAAATTGTGCGACTTTTAGGCGTTAGGCCAAATGTCCAGTTAGGACAAATGACCTAGAACCCTATCAGGTTCTAGGTGCCTATCGGGTCCATATTGCGACACTTCCCAAGGTGCAGCCCCAGGGATGTATCTCGTGTTCACCCGCAGCCCAAATTGGGCGAGAGTACCAATATGGACTGATCAGGCAATTTTTCATGTATTATAGACACCGATGAAAACTTCGGAGGGTTCTATAAATATACTAAAACTACAATTGACACTTGTAAGTGTAACCCCAATAGTTGTGTGTGAGAGGTAGATCTTAGTATGATGTGGTCGTGAGTTGAATGAAACTGTAATTTCTATATTATCATATTGATAACATCGATAATGGGACTATGGGACATGGCACATAAAACCTGAGAAAACCTGAGAAATTGATAAATTATTCAGATGTAAATTATCACTTTCCATTAACTCAGATATCGCATTATTGGCCCGTATGCACAAATAAAGGGAATCCCTCTTTTTTAAGGGAAAGCCTTAAATATAAGGCTTTCCCTCGAAAAATAACCTTTTCCCTTGAAACTGGTGGCAAACCCTGAAGAATGTAGGTTGTGTTAACTCATCATTTTGGTTTTCCGGCACTGAGGCACCCATGCTTGTGTGAAAAAAGCTATCTGGGGCACAGAAATCTGCTCACGGTTCCAGGGTATAGCTCTTGGTAGAGATGTGGTGAAAAGTGGCTTATTTTGAGAAATTGCTTTAAAATGAGGAATCCTTAAAATAAAAAGGAAACACATAAAATGAGAGGAAATGCTCACCAAAAGCACGTCTTTTGAGGGATTCCCTCATGCTTTCCCTTAAGATTTACCATATATTTCAGGTTAAGAGGGTAACTTAGGGGTGTGATAGGCTTACTTAGGAGTGTGATAGGCTTACTTAGGAGTGTGATAGGCATACTTAGGAGTGTGATAGGCTTACTTAGGAGTGTGATAGGCTTACTTAGGAGTGTGATAGGCTTACTTAGGGGTGTGATAGGCATACTTAGGAGTGTGATAGGCTTACTTAGGGTGTGAGAGGCTTACTTAAGAGTGTGATAGGCTTACTTAGGAGTGTGATAGGCTTGCTTAGGAGTGTGATAGGCATACTTAGGAGTGTGATAGGCTTACTTAGGAGTGTGAGAGGCTTACTTAAGAGTGTGATAGGCTTACTTAGGGTGTGATAGAAGCACTTAGGAGTGTGAGAGGCTTACTTAGGGTGTGATGGGCTTGCTTAGGGTTTGATGAAACACTCATAACCCACTATCCACTCATAACCCACCCCTATCCACTCCTGTACCTTTCCACTCATAGCCACCCTATCCACTCATAACCCACCCTATCCACTCATAACCCACCCTATCCTCATAACACACCCCTATCCACCATAACCCACCCTTTCACTCATAACCCACCCCTATCCACTCATAACCCACCCACTCATAACCCACCCTTTCCACTCATAACCCACCCTATCCACTCATAACCCACCCTATCCACTCATAACCCACCCCTATCCACTCATAACCCCACCCTATCCACTCATAACCCACCCCTATCCACTCATAACCCACCCCTATCCACTCTAACCCACTATCCACTCATAACCCACCCCTATCCACTCATAACCCACCCCTATCCACTCATAACCACCTATCCACTCATAACCCACCCCTATCCACTCATAACCCCTATCCACTCATAACCCACCCCTATCCGCATAACCCACCCTATGCTCCTCAAGCGACCTTTTCCCTATCTTTTTGAGCAATTCCCTTATTTTTAAGCATTATCACAACTTTTGGACCTTTTCCCATTTTTAAGGGAATCCCTCATTTGTGCATACGGCCCACTATCCCATTATATGCATTCCCAGAAAGCCAAAATAACACTGGATGTTAGAATTAGGGTGACAGTTTTATCCTATCATATGAGCACGCTTTAAATTCGCGCGGCGACGCAGCGTACAGACATGTTATTTGTAATTGTATGTCTATATGCCGCCAAATTTTAAGCCGCGTACTCAAAAGTCGCGTTAACTGCATAGCAGTTCGAACTGCCACTTTGACTATCAAGAAGGAAAAGATTGATGATCATCGTGTCGGCAGAGTCAACGGCTGGATGGGGGAGTGGTAATGGAAACGAAGCGTGATGCTCCAGGCAAGGGATCGAAGCGCCACAGTTGGATCGACGGGCGATGTCCGTCCCTTTCTTCTGACTTGTTGTTGGACGCCGAAGGCGCAAAGTGACGTCCAAATGTGGAACGTTGCGCCGCGCGCGCGAGGGTAGGGTAACATCCTACGACAGTTGGATATCGCGGTCCAGTGATCTTATTGCTTATCTCATGTCAAAGACAGAATGAGATCCTCTGGAAAACGACAACTGAGCGGATCACAGTGAGATATGAACTGGTGAAGTCTCACTCGTCATCGAATAGTTGAAGAAGAAAAGACAGAAGAAGGGTCACGTTTGTTTTTGTCCCTCCTAATACCTACTGCGTTTAAATTCGTTTCTGTGCGTTTGTTTCAATAAGAGGCACATAGAAATGCGTTTATTGTGTGAGTGAGGCGTCCATTTCTACTAGCAATGAACGCAAGGATAGAGAATATACACGATGCGCAAATTGAATTTGCGTTTAATATCTTCGTAGGATGTTACCCTACCCTACCCCGCGCGCGCAACGTTCTACATTTGGAGTTGGACGGTCACATTTGCGCTCTCGCTTGATAGCCATACAGTCAAAAGAAATAGACGGGCAACGTCCGTCGATTAATCTCTAAGAATTCGTTCATTTTCTTTAGAATCGTACCTATTATATTGTGTACTTTTTATTTTTGTACCGTTGCGACCACCTTGTTGAAAAGGGGCCTTTTAAGTAAACGGTGTCAGACAAACAGATTATGTCTCATTAAGCTGGTGTCAGTCAAACAAGAATATGTCTAGGCACCAAACTGGTGTCAGTCAAACAGAATATGTCTGAGTAAACTGGTGTCAGACAAACAGAATATGTCAGAGTAAACTGGTGTCAGACAAACAGAATATGTCAGAGTCAACTGGTGCCAAACAAACAGAATATGTCAGAGTAAACTGACGTCAGACAAACAGAATATGTCAGAGTAAACTGGTGTCAGTCAAACAGAATATGTCTGAGTAAACTGGTGTCAGTCATTCAGACATTCAGACAAACAGATCATGTCAGAAGTAAACTGGTGTCATGTCAAACAGTCAAGTCAAACAGAGAATGTGTCTGAGTAAACTGGTGTCAGTCATTGACATTCAAGAATATGTCAAACTGGTGTCAGTCAAACAGAATATGTCTGAGTAAACTGGTGTCAGTCATTCAAATTCAGACAAACAGAAATGTCAAATAAACTTTTGGG